>VZSE01015397.1:557509-585054 GCA_013398275.1 Promerops cafer | reverse complement strand
TTTTTTTTTTTTTTTTTTTTTGGGAAAACCTTCCTTGAGGCCCCTAGTCTCCCATTTTCTCAAGTAGTCTGTGTAGAAACACAATGCATGATCAGCCTCCTAATTGGGGGATCTGCCTCTGTATTAATTGGGGGAATTGGGATGTGCTGCTGTTCAGTCACAAGTGTTATCAAAATTTATATCCAGACTGTACTGGTTGCCAGTGGAAACTAGCAGTCTTCCTGAGGGTATAAAGTTCAGTTTCAGATATTCACACAGGTATAGACACATTTATCACCTGCTTGGTGTTGCTTAATATTTTTTTTTTCTTTCCCGCAACTGCAATGCACCAAAGATGCCTGAAAATACAAAAAGAAACCCTGCCCATTCTTGGGCTTTGTCCATGGGAAGTGGACTGCGTCACCATGCTAACCACAAGAAAAACATTCCAATCTTACAGTGTTCCCTGTACTCATCTCAAATTAACTTCTCCAGGAGGGATAACATTTTAGGCGCATTTGTTGAGGAGGAAAATTGAAGCAGGGAGATGATAAAGACTTACTGAGAGCTAGCACAATAGCTTGGTGGCAGGACCAGGAAAAGAGGAAGAGATCTGACCTCACTCTGGTCTCTTGGAGTACTTAATTGTTGTAGGGGCCTCCAGTCGGTAATGAGTCTAAGACAGTGGAAAGCACAATTTCTCACGGGGGCGGGGGTTGTGGTGAAGATGTTCATTTCTCTCCTTTTGTTCGAGAGCTGTCTTTGAAGGCATTGTTCTTCCACAGCTGCAGTAGCCTACATTCATTGTGATAATTGTGGGACAATACATAGAATGGATGATTGATACATGAGATAAAGTTGTGTAAGAATATTACTAGACGATCATATGGAGATAATAAATTACACAAAGACAGCTCAAAGGAATAAGCTAAGGACAATTTTAGTGGGATACAATGTGGGAGATGGCACAGCAGGTCCAAATAGGGATAAAACTGAGTAAGAGAAACAGCAACCAAAACATTTGCTGGAACAAGTCATATATCAGGACATAAGTTAAACTATTAAAGATAGGTAAGTAGCTCATGGGCAGAAAAGGAAACAAATTCTCTGTGTTCATGAAGAGCTCTGTACTGCCTATGCACCCTGTCATGTTTTTTTCCGTATCAGAAGGAGGTGTTAGTGCACTTCTTTCTTTTGGTAGGAAATCCAGGTTTACTTACGGGGCCTGGATATTTAGGAGGTTGGGACCGAGAGTCACTGCAAAGCTTGCAGACCAGTCTGGACATATTCAGAGAGTCAAAAAGGTGCCATCGTAAAGAGATTGCTGCCTTACAAAATGTGAGGTGAACTCAGTGCTTTCCAAACAGAACACATATCGATGTTCCTATTTGAAGGATGTAAGATAAAGAAAGCAAAGAGCAGGCAAAGTTTGGTTTGGATTTTTTTTTTTTTTTTTTAATTCCCTTTTGAGGCACCCTTTGTAAATTTGTTGCCAGTTCCATATTAAGGTGTTTGAGAGACAGGCTTTTCTACATTTTCCAACTCTTCTATTCTCACTATTTATCAATCATACTGTATGGCCTTGACAGTTTGAACTCTCAGTGGATATAGTTTTAAGAACACCTTGAAAATTTTTATAATGAAACAGTAGATTAAAAAGGGAAGATGGACTTGTTACTACTAAAGGAGTATCTGAAATAAAGATACTAACTTATTATTAACATCCCTCTACTGAGTCCACCACTTAGGTTTTTTAGCAGATATGTAATAAACATGGCTGCTTCAGGAAAATGCAATGGAAGGAGAAGTGGTTTAGGCACTTCTGTCAACTGATTACCCTGTGGTTGTGGGTTTCTCTTCCATCTGAGAACAATAGCTACTCCATAATGCTGTGATTGCCTCTGTGAGCTTGCTCAGAATTCCTGCTCTGAATGCAGCCCCAGCCAGGAGGGTGAAAGGGGAAGATGACTTTGCTTTCTCACTGTTGAACANGCAGCCCCAGCCAGGAGGGTGAAAGGGGAAGATTTGCTTTCTCACTGTTGAACGTCTAATACAAATGTTGATCTCTACAATGTGTATTAGTGCTTTCAGTTAACAGACTGTGATGTCTTAGATCTCAGTAATTACTCCTGCCTTGCCTAGCAAGACTGGTATTTCTAAATGTCTGGTATATCCCATAGATGGGTTGTCTGTAGCACGATATTATCTTAAGGAGTTTGATCCAAACTTGTTGAAGGCAGTAGGATTTGTCTGTTGACTTCAGTGGTTTTTAAAGGGTCTGAAACAGATACAGGATTTGGACCAGAGCAGAAGTTTAACAGCTAATACTGCCTGAGCAGCACAGCATTTTCACCACTATGTTAAATTACCTTAAGACATTTAAAGAGGTGAATTTTTTCTTCCCCTCCCAAAATACTGAAAACATTTCAGTTGCCCATGCTAATCTTTTGAAATATTCTTATTTCTGAAATATCATGAGCATCATGAGCTACATACAGGCACAGAATGTTGTGAAACTTACATGTTTTAAATTTTGAAGCAAGGTTCATTCATGACGTCATGTGCTAAGTTTCCTCCCCCAGGGAAGGTGTGTGTGTGGTTTTTGTTTTGCTTCTTTTGGTTAGTTATTTTTTTCAAACTGAGTTATTAGGCCCTGAAAAATGGAAGTGCTGATATAATCTGAAACAGTATTTCCTGAAGGGCCCTGTTAGAGCAATATTCTAAAAGTCTAATAAGTCCCGTTGTGAGAGTCATTTGTCATTTTATCCCTACAGGCAAATTTTTAAAGGTTAGTGGAGGGCTATTTGTCAAAGTTAAAGACTGCTTTAAATTTTGTTTCCAAAAACCAGGCATTTTGTAAATATTCCTAGTTGTCCTCTTCAGATTATCTCAGTAAAAAAAGTTTGGAATAAGATAGATGGGGAACAAAGTGTCTAAAGTGAATTGTTTATACACTTAATTCTGAAGAATAGATTTGCTGTATAAAAAGTTTCAACTGAGCCTGCACAGTTTTGGTCTCTGTGTAAAAACTCCCTGTGCCAATAGCCAATACTTGGAAAAATGCAGGTATTTTAAATTGGATTGATTTAAAAGGGAAAATTACTGCATTAGTGGCTAAAAGTATAGGAATCTTGCTGTTTGTTCTTCTCTAGACATGAATGGTATCTTGAAATTCCAAAATGTTGTCAGGCTAGTTTCAAGTGTTTATACTTGTTGATGGAAATTAAGCTTCCAGTCTAGTGAATTCCTTCTACTCAACTCTGATAGGATTTAATGAAGTTTTGACATAGGAAGTACTTACAATAGTAGGAAAAAGGGTACAGGAACACTGCCTTTACAGTAGCAAAGTGATTCCTGGTTATTGCTTTTTAACATGTTCTTTAAAGCATAATGGGATGAAAATGCTTACAAATGAAAATTGTATTCCACTTAACTATGGCATTGGCATTTTATAGGGAGTTGGGTAAGAACCTTTCTCCTTTCAACTAGAGCAGTCTAGTGGGGATTTTGTATTTTTCATCAAGTTACTAGTTATTTTTTCTGACAATGCCAAACTGGAGAGTTGAGATAGCTGAATTCATAGTAAACATGTTGTAGGCTTGTAGGATCTGATTGAAAGTAGCCCATAGAGAAGTGATGGTCCTTCTGTGTACCTTGGAAGCCAGTCACCCCAATTGATAAAACAAATACTGAAACAAAAAAGGGAGTACTTATTTTCCTGATTTTTTTAAATCAGCAAACTCTTCCCTAAAGATGGATCAAATCCTCTTATTTAATTTATTCAGCATAAATGAATTAAATTGAAACCTGATTAGCCCACAGTTGGGAGAATATCTCTGCAATGACTTGGAACACTTGCTAGGGATTAACCCCAAATCCCAATTCTTATCCACTGCCTGTTCTAGCAGCATCATTTGTTCATGGTAAGATACTTTAGAGTCCTTCTTTTGGAGGTTACTGAAATGCTTACATGCCTTTAACCATTCACCGTATAAGCATTTTTAAATGCTTATAGGTTATGATTAGACTCAATTCATCAGCAAGAATTTTCTGAGAATCAGTCTGTGATTCAGTATTTATGAAGTTGAGTGTATGAATTGCACTGAAGTATTATTATTAAACTCTAAGCAGGGGAAGAATTACTGTGATTGTTAAGTAGTTATTCATTAGCTTGCTGTCAAAGCTATGGATGCGTCTTTACTGCTAAAGACAAAAGCCCTTGTGAAAGTACTTGCTCATTATCCTGAAATAATAGGATAATACGGTGCAGTTCAGTATGAAAAGTTTCATTCTTACATCAACAATATGTTAATGATAAGCATAACATTAGCCTGTTGACAGACTGATTTCTTCACAAAAATCATTGTACATCTAATATTTTTAGAAATTTTACAAAGAAGTTGCATTTTTAAGGCCAGATCATAGCCAAAAGGTGGCAGTATTCTATTCAATATTCATTTACAAAACAGTATAAAAATGCATGTATTTATTGACACTTTGCTTCTAATATCAGATCAAACTGGATGGTTGTATCCTAAAAACAGTGTCAGTTTATGAAAAGGACTTATTTAGATTGAATGTAGAAATTAAATTTCTTGCTTATACCTTAAAGTTTGCAAAAAAGAATCTAGTACATAAATTTTAATTATTAGGTGTTTAGTGTTTCACATGATACCTACATTGTGACTAAAAGACAACTGTGGCCTTGGGGTTTTCATGGAGTGCTTAAGAGCATTAGAACTTTTTCTGTAAGTGTTGGCAGAGTTAACTCATTTTACCTTCAAAAAGAAAGAAATTAATCTCCACATGCTTTTAATATGAGCCAAAACTGCTGCATTAGAACCAATTTGTTTTATACACCCTAGAGACTGGTAATATTTTTCATAAAGTAAGTATGGGCTTTTTTGTGCTGAGACAACAATAACTTGAAGAATTGTTGAAACATTGCTTTTCCTGCCTGCCAAGTTGTTTAGCTGTACATCAGTGGTTTGTGTCAGAATAGATTGAGATTAAAGTTTGACTATTAGTGGGAGAGAATGCTTGCAAGTGCAATTATGTTCAAGCAAATATTTCCATGTAAATTTTGATCCATAGTTACATCAGATGTAAATATGAATTTACTGTAGTTATAGAATAAGTTTAAGTCAAAGTAAATAAATATTCTATTTTAATATATGAAATACTTTTAAAAATCACTTCTTGTCACAGTCTGTTAGAAATATTTAAGAATGAAGGATCTGTTCTCCAAGTAGTGGCCAGTTCAGTTTCCTGTTAATATTTTTCATCCTTTTTTTTCAGTGTTGAAAAGTTTTGAGAAATGTTATATGTGAAATGGAAGAAAACTTGATTCAGTGGGCAGGACATGGGAAATCCAATTGAAATGGTACTGCTTTTTAATATACTTCGGTATTCACCTCCAGTAGAGTATAATTCACACCTATCAATCTTTTGTAATGTCAAGCAAAACATGGTACACTTCCCAAGGGAACTGGAATTAGTAAGTCTTTTGATACATCACTGACTTCTCTGTTTTGCTGCTTAATTTTCTCCAATAGCCCACTCACTGATTCTCTGAGGGCAGTTTCTTTTTCCAGAAAAAAAGGATGTGACACATTTTTATTCAAGAATCATTTTGATGTTCTCCCATGGACAGAAAGGTGATGTGAAATTTAATTCTTTATATAATCAAGTAAGGCAGAGCATTGTATCAGTAGCACAAACTCTGGAAACATGAAGGTAAGAATGAAGATGTTGGACAAACACAGTTGGATACCACAGATATAACTAAGAGACTGTTCAGAAGACCAAAATTGATGATGTTATTTTTTTACCAACAAGTTTTACACAAAAAGTCCTAAGGAAGAACAAGTGTGCAAATGCTGACTTTGCTATTAATCTGTTTCCTGCTGGGCTCCAGTGTTTGTGATCCATCTGCTTCTAGAGTTCATTCCCAAAGAGTATTTTAGGAAAGCTTACTTGTATAGAATGGCCTAGAAATTTCCTGAAATTATTCTGGGAACAAATCCAGATAGTGAAAACTGTGGGATATATTCTTGTACATGGATATTGAAAAGAGCCATTTCTTATGGCAGTGTGTTCCCAAGATACTGAATATATATCCCTACAGGAGTGGAGGGAAATCTTGTCAGTGATGCGTCACAGTTTAAGCAAATTTGGTCAGGAAGCACAGCACAATTACAGCAAGAATATTTTTTACATTACCCTTCAAATGATATGAGTGCATCTCCATCTAAAAGCAACAGCATGAGCTTTCAGTAAAGGGTAAATGTCCTAGCAGTCCTCATGTAGGAGAATACGCTTTATGCATGTGTGGTTACACAGGAGAGCAAAAGATGCTCACTGTTTTCTTTTTATAATTACACTTGGGGGTATGCATTAAAGTATTAATCTTAACGGTAAACTTCTTTGTGATCATATGGAAATAAAGCTCTAGGTTTATGTTTTGTCTGCTAAGAGAAGGATGAACTCCCTGAGCAAAACAGAACTAGCAGTGGGAGGATTTGGAAGCTTTTTGTGTTCATACACGGGAAGAGGTTTTGCATCTGCTGAATGCACGTGTGCTCTATGCCATATATTTGCTGCTGTGGATGACAAGTGCCTATGCACTTGTTTCTAGGGGCTGCTTGTTCTGTACCCTAGAGAGGCTGGGGTTTCCTGTTGAACTTCTGCCTTTGCCAGCACCCTGTTTTGTTTTGATGCACATGCAGCAGTAGGTGGAATGGGAGAGACTGTGCACATGGATGGCCATTCCTGAAGTGCATGTGTTGCATCACGTATTGCTCACTGGGAAGCGGTTATCTCTAAGGCTTGCTGATATTTGAGTAAAGATATAACTGACTTGAAAATTCTTGTCCTCTGTGTTTTTGTTTCCCTGCAAGAAAAACTTGTGGTATGCAATAAATTAGCAGTTATTACAAAACTGTACTAGACCTTTTAGGAGCTAGATTCCCAGCAATGTTTCCAAGCTTCAGTTCTGCTCAAACAGACTTGTTTTACTTTAATAGATAAAATCTAACTGGTGGGCAAAACTTGCCAAAATCTAGGTTATTACAGTTGTATGTCTCAGGATTGCTTTTGGGGAATGAGGGTGGGGCAGGACATAGGTTCTAGGAAATTTTGTGCCTCTTAGGAGTTTCGATATTATTTAACTTAGGCAATAAAATGCAAATCAGTCTACAAGGGAAATATAATTCATATGAAACAGTGCCCAGCTCTCTTGGAAGTTATAGGGAGACTTCTCAGGGATTGAAGTGGAGTTGGACGCGCTGCACCTCCTCTGAAGATACTAGTAACAATGTCATTGCTAAAGAACATATAGACTGTGGCACTGATCCTGTGCTCCTTGTGTGCTCTGAAGTTGCTGTGAAATAGGAAAAACTCCAGTTTTTTCCTAACGTTTTTACTCGGGTCACACATTTTGGAGAAATACATTTAGTGAATGTCATCATGCACTCAATATACGTTTTTCTCTAGAAGATTTGGGGCTTTGTTTTAAGGGCTGCTTTTAATTATGCTGTATGCTTAGTTACAACATTTTAAATTTCCATTTTTCTACCTAAAATTTAGAATGTGTTCAGGACATTTTTCTATTTTTGGAGAGATTCCCAGTTTCCCAATTTCAGTTGCACTGTTCAAGGGATAAGCATCTTGTTTAATTCATCACATTTTTCCTTCAGGTATGTTTAGGAGAGACTTGAAAGAGGATTATTTCTTGGTAGAGCTTTAAACTGGCAGCCCATTATGGAACTTTTTGAGGTGGGCTCTGCTGGCTTTAGAGAATTTAAAATAGTAGAAATAGTAAGATACTAAGAGAGGATTGTTAAAACTTAGAGCTACCTCTTTTGCCTCCTATGAGGATGATCTGGTAAAACCTTAGTGAAAATGCCCAGATGGACAGTTTTTCTTGCATGCAACAGCCTTTATATCATATGCAGTAATTTCTAAGATCACGTGTGAGTCAGTTTTTAACCTGGCTCACTAAAGAAGCGAGGCTTCTGCTGTCATGCCACAGGGACATCCCTTTGTCACCTGCAGATCAAATGAGTTTAAAAGTGGGGTAGAGATACCAGAAGGGAAAATCTTCTGTGGTAATTTCAGGGACTGAAGACAGCCCCTGAACTTATTTGTTCGTCTACCAGAGAATGAGAGACTTGATTTTCAGCAGGATTTCCTGGCAGCCAAGTAGAGCTTCACTTATATCAGATCATCAGGCATGTAACTAGTGGCAAAAATGTAGAGCAATACAAGAGTCTCTTGTCCAACAGAAAACAAAGACAAGTAGGTAGGGAGGACTTGACGATATGGTTTCAAAATGTGTGTGTATTAAGGGGCAGGAGGAGCTGTTGATGTTCAACCCTGAGACACAAAAACAAAATCAGCTTCTCCTATTCAAGAAATATTTGATTGCAGCCAATCAATTGCAACAAACCTTTAACACTTACTATTAATTGCTATCTAATGTATCTACAGTTGAAAATGTGCCCCTCTACTCAGCCCTAGTGAGGCTGCATCTGGAGTATTGTGTCCAGTTCCGGGCTCCTCATTACAGGAGAGACATGGAGGTCCTGGAGCTGGTCTAGCTGAGGGCTACAAAGATGACTAAGAATCTGGAGCTCTTATGAGGAAAGGCTTAAATACAGGGGCCTATTCAGCCTTGAGAAGAGATGACTGAGAGGGGACATCATAAATGCCTACAAGTATCTGAAGGGAGGATGTCTGAGGATAAATCCAGACTCTTCTCAGTGGAGCCAAGCAATAGCACAAGAGGCAATGGGCAGAAACTGATGTACAGGAAGTTCAACCTGAACATGAGGAAGAATTACTTTACTGTGCAGGTGACCACATACTGAAACAGATATGCCTTCTCTCCAACAGAGAGACTGTGGAGTCTCCCTCAAGAACCATCTGGACATAATCCTGTGCCATGTGCTTTTAGATGACCCTGCTTGAGCAGAGAGGTTGTACCAGATGACCCTCTGGCTTCCCTTCCAACCTTACCCATTCTATGAATATATAGCCACACAAGGTAAAGAAATTTAATATCCAAGAACATAGCACTGTTGGAAAATTACTGTCAGTTTTGTGGACTTTTGTGCTGAGTCTCAGTAATCCTAAATTTATCTGAAATTATTAAAAAATCTAAATAGTGGAACTTTAAAATGTTGAAAATCCCCCGGGAAAAGTACATCCTCTAAAAAGACAAGGCACATCCATATGGTTGATGAAGCTTAAAATACCTTACTTGATCTTTCTGGCAACCAGCCTATAATCAGGCTTCAACAAGACCTTTCTATGTATCAGACTTTAGGAACTGCTGAACTCATGAGAAATATGAAAATAGAAGTGAACTTGTTCATACTTCTTTTCCCATAGTAGTGAAGTAATGATCTAACACATGACTGAGGGGAAAGGTACGGGCTTGAAATCATGACCCTAAGGGCCTTGCTCTTTTGGGTTTAGGTCAAAGCTATAGCAAAGATGGTGTTTTCTATTCCCTTAAAAGGATGTCTATATTGCTAACACAGGCCCTTGGAGGCATGATTAGTTACTTAGAAGAAAATGCTTGTCCTCCGATTGGCAAAATATGTGTAGAAATCACAGCTGTTACTACAAATAAAATGAAAATGCACTCAATAGCTGTAGACTCTGAGCTTGGACAAAAACTGTCTGGCTCTAGCTATTGCTGTTCTGGAAAAAAAAAACTTTTTCATCTATGTGTTGCTTTGTCCTGCCTAAGGGTAAAAGGGTATAGATTTTGTAACATTGGACTGTTTAGGTAAGTACAATATTTAATGATATTGCTTAATGAAAATGTTGAAGCTGATCGACATAAATGTTGACATAAATGGAAGCAATATCTGATTTTCATAGAAAAGCCAATAGACTGGCTGCCTGCTTGAGAACAGAGACTCATGTGAAACCACCCAAAGCAGAACACTTTGCAGACAGTGGGGTTCCAGAGTTTACAATACACCTTAGTTGGCAGACTATAAAACATCAATAGGATGTCTTACAAGGTGTCTTCATGTTTGCATGTGTGTTACTAGCTATTCTGTCCCTCCATAAATCAGTATACTTCTAAGCTTGTGAACAGAACTGTTTAGGCAGTTCCTAAAACTGCAGGCTTGAAAATAAGGGATGATTCAACAGGCTGCCTTATAAACAACAAGTTTTCTCAGTTCACTAAAATAAAATCCACTTTTCCAGGTTTTAATCATCAAAGTAGCTTGGAATACATTCAATGCATTTGTATTTTGGTTTCACTGCTCATAGCTCATATGTCATCCTATTCACATTAGTTATGCTGAAATTAAAAGAGAACTGTAGGATCTGGATCAAGATATTATCTGCCTCATTAATTGTAATGGAACTACTCACTGAACTAGTGTGAACAAGAGAGATTAATGCACATTTAAATCCATGGGCTCAAGTGTAATAGTTTTCATTGACAAAGAAAATTATACAAAGGAAAGTCCTGTTTCTGCAGATCTTTGTATCTGTTGCAAACAAGGAATAGCTAACTTCAGGATGTGTTAAATAAGGATTAAAATGATCCTGATGTATTTCAAGTCACGTAAAAACAGGAATTGTCTCTTAAGTTGAGAGAAGGGAGTGCAAAAGGAAACTAATACAGGAAATACCTTTTTGCCCTGATCATGCTAGAAGTGTAATTCTATGACCATACTTTTTTCATCATTTGATTGATTGATCTTTTCCTTTAATGTTCCTTTTGATTTGATTTTGCTGCTGAAAACAAACAAAATTAAATAGAAATGCAGTGTGACAAATACATATTAATTACAACAATCCAAAATGTTGATTTAGAAATTCACAGTTCTCCTTGTAGAACAACAGAAATATTTTGTATAGGAAGCACTTGCCAGTATTGCAGAAAGCCTTCCAGAGCTCAGAGGTAATGCAGTAGATCTAGGTTGTAGGAGCATCAGGGAGATGAGAACCTTGCCTTTAGAGAATTCCAGCTTTTTAGCACAAGGCTTAGAGCAGGTATCTTACAGAACCATCCTGAAGCATAATAGTAGAAAGAAGCATCTTTCAGATTTATTTTTCCTCTAGTTTTAAAAGCCCTTTGTCTTTACTTGTCCCACATGTTCAGAGGTGGCGTATTTCTTCTTTTCAGGGCAGTATATATCCAGAATAGGCTAATCTTTTCCAAAGCCAAATTCAAACCTGCCCTGTCCTCAGTGATCGTATTAATGGGACTTTGAACTTAGAGCAAATTGCAAAATGTCTCTTGTGTGCTTCAAGTTCAATGCAGGTACACCACACCTGTGGAAGTAGGGAAGAGCAGTTGGATCAGGTTTCATCCATTCCTTCTGAGTTTTAAGTGTTCTAATCCCCTTGGCCATTAATAAGGTTGTTGGCATAATCATCATGGTGTGTTTTAGCAAAAGATCACCAAATGACTGAATGTCAATGAAACCTCAGGACCTAAGCTTGGGAAGTAGTGGCCATCTCTGAAACCCTGTTTAATGTGTCACAGCATTCTGAGTTTGACACCGTAAGTCTATATTCTCTCAAAAGAGAGAGGTTTTTAGATATGCCTTTTCTGATAATACCATTGAGCAAGGAGGAGAAAAATTTCACTGCAGGCGTATTCATGTTAAAGCAACTTTAGCTCTAACTTTGGGAATTTTTTCAGTCGGACAAAAAGTCAAGTGACTGATTAGCTGCCCCCATTGACTATTCTGTCAGGTCTTCCTGCATGCCAATCAGAATTTTGCTTTTAAACTGGAGGAAGTAGTTCATAGGAGCTTAGTTTTAGAATTATTCCTGTCACAGAATGGTAACCAAATAATTAGTAGATTAAGTAATTTAATTCACTGATGTGCAGAGAATGCATGTAAAAATTGTTTTAATCACAACTGGGTTACTAAAGACGTGGAATATGTGGCTGAAATGGCAGTTTTTAATACTGTTTGCAAGTAAAATAATCTCATTTTCCCCAGTTTCATCTAGATTTCATTTTACATTGTATTGTTCAAAGGAGGCATCAATAATCATTCCAGTTTTTCTGCTCTCATCCATGTGTCTCCTGTGGCTTGGTACTGCAGATCTTGATTACTGAATGTTCCTCATGTCAGTACATCCATGCAGGACTGTAATTGGAAAGAGGAAAATCTGTGATGTGAGTTGTTCCTAAAGGAAGAGTTGCAAAACCAAACAATCCTCTGAGGTCTTAGACTGCAAGTCCCATAATGCAGTCTGCCAAATGTGCATAGCAAAATTGCAAACTTTGGTGCATTTTCGTAATATGCACTGAAAAAAGAAATCTTTTTAGTGGTCCTGTAGGCAGTATGGGTGGGAAAATTCATTACAATGCCTTGTGACTAAGTCCCCATGTTCCCTAAACTTTTCTTTAAGAGGGTAGTTAAACATTGTTGTCAGAAGTCTGGCATGGTTCACGAGCAGGATTCCTTCTGTCATCCATTGATCAGTTGATAGCTCTTATGAGGGGCTGCCAGGAGAGAAGGAAATCACTTGCTGTCTGTACAAAAGCACCTTGGCCCTGGTGCCTGGCCCGTGCAGGCAGACACGGGAGAAGTGCGCCCATACAGGGGCCTTGGGTGGAGCCTTTCTGTCACCTTCTCAGTGACAGTTTCAGTGTTTGCACGCAGCTTTCTGTCAGGCCTTAAAATCAAACCAACTTTTTGGAATTCAGAGCTTGGCCAACCCAGAAAGATGTGGCTCCAATAACTCATGAAGCCTCTTTTAAACTGCTGAAACCTTTACCGTGTTCCCATCAATGGGAAGTTTTGAAGGCTGGAGGTTACCACTGACTTGACCAGGATTAGACTTTTGCCTTGTGGATCTGTGCTTGGCTTATAGTTAAATTTCCAATTCTTTTTAAAGATGCTAGAAATATGTGGTGCCCATTGACTTTCTGTAGGACCTCAATAGGATGTTCACATTTCAAAAGACAAACTTTTTTATCTGCTAACTTCTGATAAGAATTTAAGGGCAATTTTAGACTTCTAAATTTGATCTTTTAGCTACTCCATTAATTTAAGGAAAGCAATAGTACCTGTCCTACCTGTAGCTAGTACTAAGGTGAGCACATAGAAACCCCACAACCTTGCACTGGAATCTTGCAATTTGCTGAAAGTGCAAATGAAAGTGAATATGAAATTCAAGAGCTTTTTTTGCCTTTCTTTTTAAAGAGAGGTAATATTTGCTGAATGTAAGCAGTCTGTATGGCTCTGTGGGTGTGCATACCAGTGCATATTTCTGAGTCTTTCTGCAATAAACTACATGATCATACTTTAGCTTTTTTGATCCCAGAATCTTAACACCACCTTCCAGCCAGTGACCCTATAATGGATGTTGCATTTACATTACCAAATGTCATCACCATATGTCTGTGAGTGCTATGGGGCTCAGATCAGTTGAAGACTGCTGAAGTTAGGTCTGTGAAATAAAATACAACTCCTATTCTTAGGTGAGGTATTTCTGCAAAGATTATGTTTAACAATATGGATGCCAAGGAGAAACTAACTTGAACTGGGTTTTTCATAAGGAAAATAGTTTGTTAAATACTGACAGAGAGACTAAGTAAACTGCCTGAGGTTTATTTTGTAAATGTACATACAACAAACACAGGAAGATAGCTATACAAGTTAAGAGATTGTTACTAACTGCCAGGGTGCATTTTTTTCAATAAAGCTATCCATGTGCTTTGAGGAGATAGTTCAGATTGTTTTTCCTCAGAATGATTAATGACAAAGGGCATAGAACCAGACACCCAGGCTGAATTTGAGGATGAGTCATTCAGACACAAATACCAAGTAAATCCAATTATTTTCATTGTACTTCTCTGAAATGATGGTATAGCCCAACTGTGACAGATTTTAGGACTAGCATACATAGTGTAATTTTTAATGCCTTATGGGTTTCCTTTCTGATTTAGTAATTTTTTTCATATCTTAAGAAGACTTAGTGAAGAAGATTTAAATTTAAAAACCATTTCATACCTTTATAAATTTCTGTATGTTACATGCACACATATATTTGCTCACCTGAAGAGAGGTATGACAAAGAACCATTTTTGTATATAGTTTATCAATTCTACTGAAAATAACTATTCACTGTCAAAAAGCTTTTACTCCAGGGTAATTTATTATTTATTCACAAAAAATTTGACAAATGAACTTTGAAAGGTTTCAGAGGGTGACATTTCCACCATCATCTTTGGAAGACACTTGATAGTCAAAGAGGAACATCAGTATGAACTTTTTTGTTGATTCACAGCCTACTTTCAATGTGCCCCTTTTTATTTTAAACGCTGTAAGGAAAGAAATTCCTTGATTCTAGTGCTCTTTTGTTCCTTTATCCATTCATGTGCTCGTCTAACAGTCCTCTAATAATTTCTGAACTGGCAGCCAATTTTAACCAAATTTGACTGAGGATTAAAGGTCCCAAAACTATTAAGGTCTTACACACTTCATGAAAATTGATACTAAAGGAGAGAGACTCAAGTCAGTGCCCCACTGAGCAAAGCTCACTCACAGCTTGCCACAGGGAATCTGCTTAACTGATTGCAAATTCATGCTGGTAAAGTTAAACAAGTGTACATATACTGGCTACATCAAGCCTTAATTTTGTAGCGAACAACAGTACTGGGTTTTAAAGATTTTGTAACAAAAGTTTTTCTTGCGCTTTTCGCATTTGGCCCTCCCTTGACTGTTCATCTTGGCAATTGAATTTTTGCATCTTCAGCAGGAAGCTGCTAACAGCTTTTTAAAAGTGCACTTGGATCAGTGTCTACTGAATTTCAGATGCTCTCAAAGTAGCAGCCTGTATATCAAGCTCACAGCTCAGGTGTTACTAGCCGCCCGTATTCTGTGAGTCATTACGAGGAATCCTGAGAAGTTATGGCTTGGTTCACTTCCATTTTAGATTGATCATTAAAACTTTTTTGGATGACTGATATGATTTGTTTCAGAGAGAATAATGAAATCCCTTCTGGTAATGTGATAGAGTAATTAAGGTTTGCTATTAGGATAAAATGTATTGCTTTAGATGTTTTCAACATAATTTAATTTCCTTTCTTGCCAAAAACCACTCTTATTTTCACGGCATCTGCCACTTTTAATCTGTAAAAGTGCATGGCAGTGTACCTTGGAGTACATCCTTACTCAGGCTGAAGTTCCACTCATTTAGGATTAAAATTTTGTTCTTAATTATAATGATTTTAATCTAGATTAGTCCTCAGTGGGAATACAGACATAAATATTTTATTTAATCTCTTTACTAGACCATTTGTTCTGTCGAAGTTGAAATATCTAAGAGATCGCATAGGAGGCGCATGATGGGTGCAAGCTTCCTATGTGCCATGGGAATGCAGTATTTCTCACCCTGTATTCACAGGCTTCCAGGCTGGTACCCTGGTCCCACACGTGAAACTTTATAGCCACCTGGCCCTGGAATCACTGTCCTGCTATCTTGCTTGGCTTGCTAGATTTTGACATACCACCTCTCCATAGGAGACCTATATAGGAGTTCCTCTTTGTAGTCTTCCAGGTCAGGGGGCTACAGAAATACTCCATTGACAATTATCTCTTGCTTCTCTGGGAAGCTGTGCTACCATTCCTGAAGTGGCTCCGCTGTCTGTTCTTTGCACTGGTGCACTTGGTGATATAACCACCAAACACTTTTCACTTCTCTCCACTGACATCCCAGATCCAAGAAGGGCATAGTCTATCAAGCTCTCCTCAGTTAACTTCTTAGGTATCCAGGAGTTTCCTGTAAAGAAACTAAAATTCACTCAGTACATTCATGCTGTTAAATGTGTCTGCTGAAGACTGTGATGCCTGGCCCACAGACCATCTGGTGCAGGATGGTGACATCCATTTTTACAGGGCTTCTGTCCTCTGAAACAGACTGGTCATGTTCATAGTGTATGAGTTTTCTGAGCTTCACAGAGTAGCCTTACAAGCTGCTATTTTTTATGTGTTTTTCTCATCAAAGTGTAACATGTGGGTTGTGTTTCAGTCTTCTGGAGTGGAGATTTCATTATATGAATTTTAAGGTATATGCTGCAGGCTGTGGGGTATGACAGAAAGGAGTGTGGGCTTATTTGCAGTGGTGTTGGAGGACTGCACTGAGCAGGACCCACAGAGTGTAGGCTGGTCTGTGCTGTCTTTTGGGAAGAGTTGCTGGTGAGCTATTCACAGAGCTGCCCTCCTGCTTTGATGTGAACAGAGCTAGATAATTTCCTTCAAAGGAAAACTGGAGAGTAAGGTAGCCAGGTGACCTCTACCTGGGAGATTGTCAAGGAGCTAAGCACAATGTGGACATGTCCACTGAGGTCCTGGTGGGATGTAGTTCATCTGCTGAAAGATATGATGTCATACTGCAGTATTTCAGGATACAAACCAGAATACCCAGCTCCTACAGCAGTTTTCTGGAGGGAGTTGTTAGTGCTTCCAATGTAAATCACCAGGTTTCATCAGGTCTGGAAATTATGACCTTTGCTGTTTTCATGGCCTTGATCATGAGCCTACACACTAGGAAAATAAGGCTTAGGGCAGCACAAGAAACTTAACATTTTCCTTAGCTTGATATAACTTTTTAATAATATTACTTTGCTTTATAATCATCACTTTGGGTCATTTCACACTTCTTCCAGTTTTGAAATTTGTAATATTGTACTGAATGGCCTTCACTATTGATTTAAAACAAAACTCATGTTTTGAAACATTTCATGTTTCTCACCAATGTTGAATGATATGATTGTTTTGAGTGGTAAAAATAGGATTAATTTGGTGTTTGGATGCTTCTGGATACTAAAATGTTTTCGGTCATCTCCAAGCACAGGACTCATGACTAAGCTTCATACCAGGGTCTGAGTCATAAAGGATTAGAAGTAATGTCTGAATTCGTATGCACATCTTTGGAAGCATTTCCAAAATTTTGTCCTGAAGCTTTCTCAGCTGTAGGTGCATTAATCTGTCCTCACCGTGGGAGTAGTGAGAACTGGGTGCTTTTTCTAGGGCTTTTTCTTTTACTTTGAGAATACAGAAGGCATAGTTAATGAACTTAAGTTATCTTTCCTCTCCTTCAGAGTGTGTGCCAATGTTGATATTTCAGTGCAAATAAGGATTGCACTTGAAAACTACACTCCCAGTTGTCCCTACTGACTGTTCTTTGCTTCTTGTTGTGGGAGAGTTTTGACACATATGTGCTAGATGCCTTTGGGTGAAACTAAATTGGAGTATAGACTCCCAGAGCTCATCTAATGGACTCCAGGCACAATTAGGCGTTTAGTCTATGGGGCCAATCTAGAGTTACTCTAGAAGTCTCTAAAACAACCCTCAAGATAATAGCAAGGAAAAAAACATCCTTTAAATGTGAGTACTGTGGATTTCAAGTGTTTCACACTGAGTGTTCTGCTCTACCAATGCTGTCCTCTTGTTCTTCTGTGGATGTGGAAACCATGGCACACAATGCAGATGTTATGTGCTTCTGAAGAAGAGGATGTCTTGGAATTATGAGAAGAGTTTCCTGATTCTTACAGAACAAGAATGCATGGGCACTATACTGTCTTGTGTTTAGTATCTGGTTAACCACTACAGCTCTGAACCTTGTCCAGACACATAGTTGCATGTTGCCCTTCATAACTAATTAAAATCTTCCTAATTAAAAGCCTCTTTGTGTAGGGGGGGGGATGGGAAAAGCAGAGCAGTTTTCAAACGTTTGTTTTTACGTTGATTTTACCTTTTTTTCAGAGGAGTTATTCTAGAGTTGCACTGTTTTAACAATGGAAAAATTAAGGGCCATGACTTGCTGTCCCTATTTTATTTATGTGCCCAAAAATACTTTGGAGGTTATTCAAATAAATGCACTCCATTCCATTTACTTGACTGTCTGATGGCTTAATCATGCATATAAATGTGAGGATGATATTTATTTGACTGTCTGTCATGGTGTTTCTTTGACTGTACAGTAAAGTATACTTTCTTTTTCCCCAAAGAAAAAAATTAAATTAAATGCGTAAAAAACCCACCCCATGTTGTAATGCAACAGTTCAGATTTTAAGCACACATAAGTCAGGACATTCAGAGTTATGACTCCCTAGAGCTTGTAGCTCAGCCATGTTGTACATGTGGAGTAGATTAAAACAGTGATTTCCTCTCCTTTCTGTACTTTCTCTTCTGGGTCTTTTCCTCTGTTTCTTTTAGCTCTTCTATAATGTCTGTGCTGGAGCTCCTCCATAGGATGGGTGATCCAGCAAAGGCCCTGGATGACAGCTATGGGAGCAAATCCCATTCATGCAAGACTGGTACTGCTTGCAGCAGTAGAGGAAGACAACAAGGAAAAGAGGGAGCCCAAGGACCACTTCTAGGGAAGCCAGTACCTCCCTTCATGGCGATGGTCCTGCCTCCACTTCATACTCATCTCACACACGCTATTCTGTGCTGTCCATATTGCAGCATTTTCCAAATATTTTTCTCTTCTCCCAGGCAACTAGCAACAAGGCAAGAGGAAACAGCCCCAAGCAGTGCCAGGGAAGATTCAGGTTGGACATCAGGAAGAATTTTTTCACAAAAAAGGCTGTCAAGCATTGGAATGGGCTGCACAAGGATGTGATGGGGTCACCATCCCTGGAGGTGTTAAAGAAACAACTGGTCATGGCACTGAGTGCTATGGTCTAGTTGACAAAGTGGTGACTGGTGAAAGGTTGGAATCACAGAATCACAGAATAAGCTGAGTTGGAAGGGACCCTCAAGGATCATCAGGTCTGACTCCCGGCACAGCACCTTCCCCAAGACTCATGCCATGTGCCCAAGAGTATTGTGCAGGCATTCCTTGAACTTTGTCAGGCTTGGTGCTGTGACCACTTCCCTGGGGAGCTGTTCCAGTGCCCAACCACCCTCTGGGTGAAGAACCTTTTTCTCATATCCACCCTAACCCTCCCCTGACACAATTTCAGGCCATTCCCTCGGGTCCTGTCACTGCTCACCACAGAGAAGAGATCAGTGTCTGCCCCTCCTCTTCTCCTCACAAGGAAGTTGTAACTGCAATGAGGAATCACCTCTTCAGGCTGAACAGACCAAGTGACCTCAGCTGCTCCTCAAAGAGCTTTCCCTCAAGGCCTTTCACCATCTTTTTTGCCCTCCTTTGAACATTCTCTGATAGTTTTCTGTCTTTTCTTGTGGCACCCAAAACTGCCCCCAGGACTTGAGGTGAGGCTGCCCCAGTGCAGAGCAGAGCAGGACAATCCCCTCTCTTGCCTGGCTGGCCATGCTGTGCCTGATGCGCCCAGGACAGGGTTGGCCCTCCTGGCTGCCAGGGCACTGCTAACTCATGGTCAACTTGCCATCATCCAGGACCCTCAGGTCCCTTTCCGTGGCACTGCTTTTCAGTCTCATTTTGCAGTCTGTACATACAGTCTTGAAGGTCTTTTTCAGCCTAAATTATTCTATGAAATAACACATTTATTTGTTTATTTTTTCCAACAAATGTGCACTTGTCTTGAATCTCTTCCTCAATGTTTATTCATGCTGGTCTGTGTTGGGGGATGGCACAGAGGGAGAGGTAGTAACTTAAGAACAAATGTGTAGGTCCTCATTCTGTGAATGTCACAGATATTCTGTGAATAAGAGAACCAGACAATGTGATAACTCTTCTCCAGAGCCATATGTAGTCTACCTTGACAGAAAATGAAGGATGGATGCTTCTCAGCATTCATATTGGTAAAAATTATCTGAAAAGAGAATGTGAGTTCCTACAATACTTATTTTCTGGATCTTACTGTTTTTCTGTGTTACTTTTTATATTTTGTATTCCGACATAACCTGAATAAAATATTATATACTCTTTTATGTGGTTACTGTTTCTTTGCTGGTCTTATAAATAACTTGCAGTGTTTTCTGACTTGGCATAGTAAAACTCCCAAATTTCCTCAACAGTATAAATTTCTGGAGACAGATAGGTGTAAATTGTCCTGAAGAGAATGCTGATTTGTTTGCACTTCTCCAGGCCAAATCCTATAATGGAAGAGCTCATCAGTCCAATAGCTTTCTTTTTTACAAGTGCATATCATTATACCAGTCTCTGGATTTTTCCAAAGAAAAAATACAAGTATTTGAGACTGTCATTATTAGTAGTTCCTGCTTTTTCATTTCTATAAACATTGAGATAATTAAAATATTATTCTAAATCCGTTTGAAATAATAGTTTTGGTTTAGTTATTGTGTGTTAAGCACTTACTGTAGTAAAAATAAACACATTTCTATTTCAACTTATACAAGCAGGATATTATTTCCAAGGTCCTCAGGGCAGGGATTGTACTTTTCCTTGTATCTGCAAATTATTTATTGGAAGAGGGGCCCTATCCTCCTTACAGCTTCAGCATTAATACTAAGTGATGATCTTCATATGGAAAATATTGAATCTGAATACACAGAATTTTGTAAATACTAGCAACCTATAGTACAATCATGACAGCACTTTTCTTTTTCAGCTGCTCATATTTCTCTCCTTGGTTTTTCTACATCTCTTTGTTTAACTGACCGGAGGAGAACAAAGCAGAAAAGCAAGAGCCTAAAGTTAATATCTGAAATGCAGTTGCTTGGAAAGATCTTTTTCTGGTTTTCTATGAGGTGGCTAAAGGATTTATGTCCTGGTATGTTGAGTGTGATGAGTACATGCACTGCTGACTTAAGGAGGAATTCTGTCTCAGGTCTAAATCTTCCCTCTGCTTCACGGACCAGTCTCCCCAGTGTGCCTGCTGTGATCACCCATCTTCCCTTGGAGCAGCGTTCCCGTGTTGTGGGACTGCCGTGCTTGGGGCAGAGCTGTTTTTCAGCTGCTCCCATTCAACCAGCCGCATGCACAGGGGCCAGTCATGGTTAGCTCTGGAGCTGGTACACCTCCTTCTCATGGCTTCAGCTTACTGGGTTCGATTTTGCCTCCTTTCCAAAGATGGCTCTTTCCTCAGGCGCATAAGAAGAGCTCATCCACATGGAAGGTCCATAACCTGCTGCTTCTGACTGTGATCGTGTGACAGTATCAGGAATAGAGTGGCTACTAGTTAGGAATACCAGTCAAACAGTAACTGTGGAGGTAAACTGTGATTCGTGTGCTGTAGCTGTCTGTACACGGGGACTTCGTGTTGGTGCTGTGCTAGGAACTTTCCCAATGAACTCTGCCTGTTCCTGCAGGTTGATAGCTTTATCCTTCACAAAATTCTTGCTTACTGGGTACATGGAGCTGAAATCTGAGGAAGCTTGAAGAAGTCGAAGAAATAAAAGCAGATGCAAAGAAATTGGTTTGGATATGTGGTTTTAGTCAGTGTTGCCAGTTCAGTTTCTATTTTACAACAAGCTTTAACATTGGATAAAGGCTGTATTTTTAGAAAAAGAAAATACATGCTAGTACAAAAGAAAGTATTCCAAGATTCAGTAGGAATTATACTACCTTTTCTTCCTTGGTCTGAAGAAAGAAATAAAATAAACTGATTCAGGCCTGGTTTTGATAATATAAGAGAAGAAATTCAGGACAATCACAAAATGGGGGAAAGTAACAGACATTATGAAAAAGTATTCGATGGAGCAGCTGTCATTGCCAGCACTATACTATAATTGAGTGTACTAGGTTATTTGGTTTGTTTTTCATGAAATGCTGTAAAAAACAGTACCTTTTGTCCCTGGTTAAATATTTGCAGATTGTATTTGGAAGCTGCTATCAGAGTTAAATTAAAAGATCCTACTATTTTGTATCTCATATGTTTGCATAAACCATATCAGTTCACATTTAATGAGATTTGCTATCAAGAGAACCACAAACTGTTTAAATTCTTAACATCTGCAGCTTTTTCAGGTTTTCAGGGGTTACATGTCTGAGTAGACTTGTTTAACTCAAATAAGGAATTATGGAAACAATTAAATTTCTTCCATATTTTCATTTTAGTGACAGGCTTCCAGTCCAGCTTTAGAATATGGTATTTCTTTGCATACAGCCAAAACAAGACATTCCACGGGAACAGAAAATTTGCCATTTTTTTTATCACCACAAGCATATGATATCTGCCATCAGCAGTTGGGAAAGTTTCCATTAAAATAAATATCAGAGAAATAAATATTTCAAAACACTTTTAAACTAAGTCCCAGTAGGTGTATATTGCATGAGCACACACCAGTGTAACTTGGGATTTTATTGGTTTTCATTTTTTTCATTCACTGTGGTAAGCCTGCCTTAGATTATTTGTTTAAATATGTTCACATATTTACATTAAACTGCTCCACTTATGCACAACATGCCTGCTGTTAAAAGTTAAATGTTGGATTTGTACTGGCTTATGAAAGATAAAATAAAAGCAACACATTTCAACCTGCAAATTGTTGTCAATGATGCATTTTTAAAGGGTTCCCATGGACTGTTTCTTTATTGAAAGAAAATTTTATTGTCTGAACTATTATAAAATGTGAGGCTATTATAAATGTGAGGCTGCTGTCCCACAGCAAGGATCTAGCTGGCAACTTAGGCTATTTTCAAAAGCAGTAAAAGACATGCATGATAAGAAAAATTACTTAATAGTTCACCATGTCCTTCCAGCTTCTAATAAAAAATTGTCCAATACAGTGTATTTTCCATTTGCCCTGTCCACTTTTTAATAACCCATGGGATATGGTCCTCTATAGTTTCCTGATGAAGTCTACTCTTATGCACATCTAGTTACTACAGTCTTTTGTAAGTCTGTAAATCCTCCTACGAGAATCCCTCTTTTCTCTGTTATGTGCTCTTGTAGTGCCCGCCATTGTCATGACATAAGAAGAATTTACACTGCTCTGATTTGCCCAAGAGGAACTAGTCCTTTGTAGGCTGTGTAGGATCCAGCTGGAACTAGTTAAACTTTTTCAGAGCTTCATTTTTGCACCCAGATCAGATCACCTAGGGAAAGGGGAACGTTTGTCCTCTTTTTCGTCTCATTAGCATGGGGCAGCATATTTGAAATGTATCAGACAAAGCAAGAATATTTTAACTCTTTTGTCTATTACAGGTTCATCCTAATCATCGTCCTTCTATCTGTCAGCCTCTATGGAAAAAAATGCACTATCCATTGTCTTGATCCACTTGAGAGGACTGCACTGCCTGAGCAGTGAAGACAGAAAACCTGAAAAGAAAACTAGATTTGATTTGGGGCAAGTTGTCAATATTTTTAATACTGGCATATTTTTACTATGTGCTGAAAAAATGCACATTTCCAGAGCCAGTCAGCTCTTGGATATGGGATTTAGAACAATGTGTGGAATGGCAGAAATGTGTTCCTGTGCACACCTGTCTTTCACATTGAATGGCTGACTTGGACATCCATTATAAAATTAATTCCTTCCAGTACATTTCTCCAGCTGTCCTAGTCCTACAGACCTAGTCTAAGAGACAGAATATAGGACTATTTGTTATGAAGTAACGCCTATGACTAATCTGTAAGATAATGTAATTCAGAGGTTGTAAGTGATTTCCAGACTACCACAGGAGCCACCATGCCTGCTCAGACTACAGACCTGTCCAATCTACTTATTCTTGACTTCAACACCACTGTCTTAGCATTGATGTGAATGTCCATCTCAGCCTTTACAGAGTCATGGAATCATCTGGGTTGGAAGGGATCTCAAAGACCATCTAGTTCCAGCCCCTTCTGTGAGCATGGACATCTTTCACTAGACCAGGTTTCTCAGAGCTCCATCCAGCCTGGTCTTGAATGATTCCAGGGATGAGCCATACACAGCTTCTCTGAGCAACTGTTCCAGTGCCTCATCACCATCACAGTGGAGACTTTTTTCCTCATATCTAATCTAAACGTACTCTCTTTCAATTTGAAGCCATTCCCCGTGTCCTGTCACTACATGCTCTTGTAAAATCTCCCTCTACAACCTTCTTCTAGGCTCCCTTCAGGAAGGCTGCAAGTTGGTCACCCCAAAGCCTTCTCTTTTCCAGGCTGAAAAAGCCCAATGCTCTCAGCCTTTTCTCATAGGAGAAATACTCCATCCCCCTAATTTACTTGGTGGCCTCCTCTGGACTTGCTCTGACAGGTCCATGTCTTTCTTATGTTGAGGTACCAGAACTGGATGTAGTTCTACAGGTGGGTTCTCCATGTGGGAGGACAGAGCAGAGGAGCAGAATCCCCTCCCTGGCCCTGCTGGCCACACTGCTTTTAATGCAGCCCAGGATATGTTTGGCTTTCTGGGCTGCAAGTGCACGTTGCTGGGCCATGTCCAGCTTCTCACCCCCCAGAACCCCCAGGTCCTTCTCAGCCAGGCTGCTTTCTGTCTGTTCATCCCTCACCCTGGATTGACACCAGGGGTTGCCCCAACCCAGGTGCAGCACCAGCACCTGGTCTTGTTAAACCTCATGAGATTCTCACGGGCCGCTTCTTGATCTTATCCAGGTTCCTCTAGATAGATCCCATCCTTCAGGTGTGTCACCCACACCACTCAGCTTGGTGTCATCTGAAAATTTTCTGAGGGTGCACTCAATCCTTTATGTCATTAATGAAGATATTTAATAACACTCGTTCTAATACTGAACCCTGAAGGACACCATTTGTCACTTGAGTCCACTGGGACTCCAAGGCATTGACCACTGCCCTCCAGATGTGACTGTCCAACAACTTATTCATCTAACAGTTCACTCATCAAATCCATCTCTCTCCAATTTAGAGAGCAGGATGTTGAGGGGTTGTGTATCAAAAGCTTTACAGAAGTCCAGATAAATGCCTTGTGGGTGGCATGAAAATTTAAGGACCATCAAAATACGAGTGCTGCTGTCTATCCAGATTTTCACTCATTTGAAAACAACTGATAATCCTAAAATAAGTTAAAGTCTGCTCAGTAACCTCAGACAGTAGGAGGTTATTATTCTGTATGCTTGAGAACCTGCCAGTTCGACCATTTTTTGGAAGGTGGAGAAACTCAAAAGGCCTCATCCCTTTGTTCCTGCTGTTGAACCTGACACGCACGATCCAGCACGAGGAAACAGCTGGAGGACTGTAGGCTTGTGTTGCTCCTCTGCTTTGGCCTGGAAACACGCAGAGGCACATCCTCCTTCAAGCTGTCAAGTGCTCCAGAGGGAAATATTTCTGAATTAAAACTTACTTGTTCCCACCTGTACGAAATAATATTTTTTTTCCCAAGTCGAGCTTATTCTGTCCTCCTGGGTAATTCTCTGTCAATCCTTCTTTGTGCCAAGGGGTGGGCAGAGATGAAATACATTCTGCTGCTAGCAGCAGAGCTGAAGAATAATGCCTGCATCGCTGAAGCAAAGAACAATCTCAGGTCTGGAGACTCTGGTTCAAAACTGATGTAATAACAATGACTATTGCATGCCCTTGATGGGAAGGACTTTGGCCATCATCAAGAAAGGCTGCGGAGGAGCTGCTGCAGCCAATTGGAGGGACCCTCTGTGCAGCCTCTACAGCAGAAGGGCAACACACTGTCATGGCATTAAGGCTTCTCCCAGTCCTCAGCAGCAAGTGAGAACAGGTTAGAAGAGCTTTATATCCCACTTTTAGCCTAAAATATTTTTCTGCTTGTTTTTCTCAGAGTTTCTACTGAAATTTGGCAGTTTTGTGTGTCCCCATGGTCCCTCCTGCCAGCCACAAAGCTGCCTTTTGAGAGGAGCTGCACCTCAGGCTCCTTTGTCTGCTTCAGCAATTGAGAGTTGTTGCTTTGCTTCAGCATGATGGAGTGGGGTTTTGTAATGAAACCAGCCCTGGTGGGTCAGAGGAACATTTGGCACATATTCCCTTTTCTAAGTGTTTCACTCATTTTGTCCACAATTAAGTGGTGATCAAAATTAAAGCTAATTTAGTAATGTTTAAGATAAGTTGCTCCAAACCCAATTACAATTAAGGGGAGTTTTCTATTGATTTTGTTAATTTATATTGTTCTAGAGGAGTACTTTGTCAACAGCTCAGATCAAAGTGGCAGATAGAATATATATCTGCTATTATTTCTGAAGTCTTGGTGAAGGAGGAGGCCAGTATGTCTGTGCAGACTATTTGAGTCTCTCACAGCACACAGTCCCTCCCTGTTCCTTCAAATTCAATTTGCTTCCTGCCAGTCTTGCCTTAGGTTTCCAGGTGTAGGTAGGCTTGGGACTCAAAGCAACAGCAGAGGGGCCAAACCTTGACATGATTGTTATTTTCTCCACTAACAGAAAGCAGACTTCCTAACCTTTTTTAATAACCCTTTATCAGGCCAAAATTCAGAGGAGGCATTTATCAACATGCATAATGATTAATTAGGAGGAATAGAGTTCAGCTATGGTCCTTAATCAGATTATCTCTTATAGCAATACATTTCCCAGACTAATTACCAGATGTGGGAAGGAGTCATTCTCTTTCTACATGCAAATTTAACTCACAAAAACTTCATGGAGCTGAGAAGAAAGGTGAAAAAAAGCTGAGTTTCCATCATTCTGCAGTAACATTAAGAGACAGAAAAATTAGTAGTAGTCTTTATTTAACTTCAGGAGGAATTAAATTTCCAGGAAGTTGGTTTTGGAGAAGGGTGGAAGTGGTGGAGCAGAAGTGTTAAATGAGGAAAATATCATAAGTAGTTGGTTATATATCAAAAATTAATTTTACTATATAATAATGAGTAATAGATTGAAATTTTTTTAGCACATGTAGTACTATTATAGGTATATGCTTGTAAGGCAAATTGCCTTTTTTTCAATTGAAAAAGCTGCCTTCACTTGGTTGTGTTTCAACATTTCTTCTCCTTCATCTATGTTCCTGTCTGGCATACCTTTCGCCTATAGAATTTCAAGTTCTGTTCAGGGTTCTACAATTATCAAGAGTCGATATTAGAAACAAATTATTGTTACATTGGCAATATTTATATGGTTTTTTAGAAGACCTAAAGAAATTAGAAAGAGCTCCTAATAAAATTGTTAATGTTTTGTTGTTGTTGTTGTTGGTTTGTTTCTCCAACAAATACGACCCAAAGAAACAGAAGTGATGTATTTCTGTAAATTAGGATTTTGTATATGATAGGCATAAAAATGAGGTAAGGCTTTCAGCTTGCCAACTGCTTTGAATTATTCCTGTCAATCCACCTACCTAATCCATTACAATCTTTTTCTTGAATTTAAAACACTGGAAATTGAATTTAAGTTGCTGTGGCCAGACGCTTCTCATTACAAAAGAAATGGTCTTGAAGCAAACCCTTACCTCTGTATATGACTGTCCAGGATCCAGATCAGAACAGCATGGCTCATCTCGGCTCAGGAGGGATTCAGAACTGTCTTTTTGATTTTCCTTCTTTACAGGGAAGTGGGGACTAGAGCTGGAGGTGAGCCTTTAGTGCAGCTCTGGATGCCTGCACACACACACTATGGTCTTGTTTTGATGATTTGTTCTCAAGGCTTAATTGAGAGATGGCAGCACAGAACATGTATTTCTCTGAATAAAGCTTAAATTGTACTACTATCAGGAAATGGGTGTTCTTTGAAATATCTCCCAACCCTGAAAAAGTTAAGTCTTTCTTTCTTTCTTTCTTTCTTTCTTTCTTTCTTTCTTT
>VZSE01015397.1:519535-557172 GCA_013398275.1 Promerops cafer | reverse complement strand
TATCTGTGCTTCTTTTTTTTTTATTTTGGGGGGGGGGGGGCGGTATTTCCCCCCTGTCATCTGAAGAAAATGTGATGATTACAATAAGAGAAATTTAAGAGGTTTTCCCTATCTAGGGTCAGTGGTGACATCCCCATAAATCATGGGTAAACCTAAGAGTCTTAAAGAGGCTTAGCTGTCATACATAGGTACAAGTGTTCCCATCATATTTATCTTTTACTCCACAGCTTATAGAAACCAAATATCTGTCATCAACAATTATTAATCATCCATTTACTGTGCTGAGATATCTAATAAAGCATCAAACACAGTTTGAACACTAGAGAGAAGGAGAGAAAATGTAATCCAAATTTTCAAAAGTAAAGGGAAGAAAAATCTCATGTAACGTCTGTGCACCACATGTTCATAAATTACAGTGGGCCTGTGAACACTTCTTCTCCCATCTATATGTCATACAGATTTAATAGTTCATCATTTCACAAAAACAACATTATTATGCACCATGTTTAAAAGATGGTGTGATCATCTCTCCAGCAGCACTGCTGCAAGCTGCTCTCCACTGAGGATGAGCTGCTGTGCTTCAGCATCTCATGGTGCCTCAGCCTTTGCATGCAAAGCCCTTTTTTCCTGGCAAGACTGAGGGGAAACACCTGAACTGCACCTCAGAATGTTGGGCCCAAGTGTGATAGCCTGTGACTCTCCAAGGAAATTAATCTTTCGTGGTTAGACCACCAAAAAATGTTGTTGGAATGTGGGAGCTTACTCAGAAACACATCTCACCCAGAACACACCTTTCCACCAGTACTGCATTATAGAAGAGGGCTTTTTTAGCTTGAATGAAAAAAAAAATGAAGAAAATGTTACACACTCAAGGTATTCTACAAGTTTTTTTACCCAATGCTATATTGCAGGTGTTTAAATATGTGTGCTTCCATCTACTGAACTGAGACAGACCAATGGTGTACAAAGAAATATGTAGATAACCAGGTTTACTCCTGCCTTTTATTTCTGGTGAAATGTATCCATCTCTGCATGAAATCTATGTGCATCATTAAATCCCAGCTCTTGGGCTGACTCTGCACATCCACAAGAAAAATCCAAATATTGTGTCTTGCAAACATTTATTCCAAGATGCGGAGGTTTAGATACAGAGCTAGAAACATAAGAGTGAGAGAGAGAAACAAGTCTGATGAAAGAAAATTGTGCTTTTATATTATCTCCCATTCTTAAAATAACCTTCCCCACCAAAAACTTTGACATCTTAAAGAAGAGGTAGAACTTAAAATATGCAAGGGTTTTCTCCACATAGATATGGTTAAGTAGCAATAAAGAATTTGGAGACAACAAGCATTCCAGGAGTAGTGTGCTAAGCACACTGGTAAGTTTGACTCCTTACAGCCTAAAACATCTAAACCTAATTTAGTTGTAATACACAACTTTAGAATCACGTTCAAGAAAAACCCAGTTTTGAGACACTTTTCAGCTTGAGAAATTTCCATAATTTCTCTTTTTTCTGCAGATGATTGTTCTGATTTAGGAAACTATATAAAATATGTAAGAGGCGCAAACCCAATTTAAAGCATTTCAGATTGTTATCCCAAAGAGAGCACAAAGGCACTGTCTTCCTCTGCTTAAGTCTTCATTTAACAAAGTGCTTAAGCACAAGCTTATAGAATGATCTAAGTAGAAGTTATGTCAAATTTGGTAGGCATTTTTGTTGCAGTTATCCAGCCCTAGCAGGAGATTGATTTCTATGTAATCAAATTACTTCACTAAATCACAGCCTCATATTTCTCTTCTGAACTCTTGAGACAGCTACTGAATTTAGCAAAAGGCCATTAACTGCAGCGCAGGGCAGGCAGTGCCTTGCTGGCACAAAGATGACTTTCCTGGCTGACTTTTCCAAAGGTTCTGAACCTGCCAGGGAATTTAACTGGATATTGCATGCAATGAGCTGTCAAAGCAAGCAAAACCTGTGATCTGCACTGGGGCAACCAGCCAATGGACTGACTCCCTCAAACCAGGTTAAAACAGGAGGCAGATGTTGGAACCAACTTTTTGGAAATCAGGTTTATCTGCAGCTGCACAGTGGAATTCTTCCTGTTGCTCCAAATGCATTGTTGGAAAGCATTTTTGGAATAGTAATTTAAAAGAAACTGTAAGGCCAGAAATCCTTAGCAGGCCAAATTTCAGGTTTAAAGGTCATTGTAATTGTCAGAACAAATAATAGTATTTTTTATTTGTCTTCTTGTTTTCCAAAGATGGAAAAGACAGTGGCCATGTTTCCATAGCAAGCAAAGTGAGATTGTAGTGTTTCTGTTTTCCCAGCAGGAGCCATTTTCCTGTCTCTCTTTCCACTGTACTGTTGACAGGTGAGCTGAGATGCCTCTGTCTCCTCACCCTCCAAACGCTCGATTCTGGGAGATGTCCTGTGAGTCTGCAAAAATAAACCAATTGGGTTTTTATCCTGGGAAAATGCAGAGTAGAAATCAGCTCTGTGGTGAGCATGAAGAACTTCTGACTCATGCCTAATTTGATCTTATCAAAAGATTACTGAGTTTAGAATCCTAAGCATATGGTGCCAGGAGATCTACAGGATAGGAACTGTGTGTTCAGGAAACTGATTTCAAATAGGAAACAGAAGCTCGTTGATACAACTGCACTGGAGATAAAACAGGTGGGAAAATATACACGTTCCTGCTTGTGGCTTTGTTCCAGGTTTAACTCCAGGTGCAAGAAGGAGTTTTGTAGTTGGTGATTGACCACAGACCAGACAATTCCTGCTGTTGCTGGACAGCCCAGCCCTCTCGTCAGCATCGTGAGAAGGGTGCGGCCAGAACGGATTTACCATAGAGGAGATGAGTATGAGTAAAAGCCACAGCAATTCAGCTGTCTGATTTTGTTGGTGGAGGACCGTGACAATGCTTTTTGCATGGATAAGGTAGTTTACATGGAAAATCCTGAGCAGAGCTTGTGTGAGGCATGGACTCACTGGAATGGTGAGAGCTGCCTGTAGAAAGGAGCTCTGAATGTCAAGTACTGCCCACAGTGTAACTCCAGAGGAGTTCATACCTCTTACTGCTGATGGGTCACAAGGTGGCATTGACTCAAAACCAGTTTGAAGTGCTTTGTGTCCTGCAGCTGCAAGTCCAGCCAGGAGAACATGCTGGCTCCTGGGGTGTGCTGTGCTGGAAGTGTGAGACTGAGAGATGGCAGATGTAATCACAAGTGGTCAGATGAAAAAGTAGCGTGGGAGAAGCATTTAGTCCACTCCTTAAAAAGATAAAATGTTTCTCTGCAGCCATGGAAAAGAAAAGAGGATCAGATTAATACCTGAACACTTGTATACTAAGCTAAAATGCACAAAATAATCAATGTTTCATACACCTCTGTAAGATGATACATGGAGATGAGTGAACAGCACTGAGGTCTCAGTCGCTCAGAGGGGTGGAATCCAAAGTTTAATCAAATGAAAGTTAGAGCTTTAATTTTCCAGCAGTGCAAAAATTTCCAACATTTTGGAATCTCATAATGGAATTTTGAGCTGTCATTGTACTCCAAACAGGTTAAAATATTTCCCAAGAGAAAAAAAAAAAAGAAAAAAGAATAATCTGTGTTTCTGTATGTCTCACAAGCCCCAGAAATTCTAGATTTTATAATTTAGGAAAAAAGTTGTATGAAGTTGAAATATCTCCTTCAGTTTTATGCTATGATATTTTAAATTTTTATGTATTTTATCATTTTATACAATTTTGCAGGAAGTAAAAGTGAGTAATGTCAATTTACGGGAATTCAGGTTTCCAGATAAATAATAAAGAAGAAGTAGATGTTTCTATCTCCTAATTCTGGGACTAATAGCTAAGCTTATTTCATGGTTACCACCTATGCAAGCGAGTAGAAATTTTTCACAAAAACACTCCTTTTATTAAAATGTTGCTTTGGATTATACTAAAATACTTCCTTTAAATTTCATTGTGATAAAAAGGATATTTAAGGTATTGTAAAATTTAATGTAAATAATGAACATAATTCTTGTATTTTATTATATAAATTTTAATTTTTCAAAAATTTTTTACTTTTGCTTTATTCACATATAGGAATCATATAATGCATTATGCAAATGTGATATCCATATGTCCAGCTGTTTCATTATCAAACACAAGGTCTTTTGGCTTAAGAAGCAAGTAAAAGATGTTTCAGTGAAAACTTTGTGAACTGGATGATGATATCTTTAAGGATTCTGAATATTAAAGTATCTCTTCTGCTTTTAATAAGGCTTAATAAAATAATGTGAAATAAAATGCCAAATCAAACATCACAAAATACTATCTTGAAAGCCTCTAAATGACAGATTTATAGCATGAAAGCAACTAATTTGTAATTACACGTTTTATGGATTTTTGTCCAGTTGAGTCTTCCCAGATATGCTGGTATCAGCAAAAAAGCATTTACTTTTGCATGAGTATTAATAGACAAATTCTTTTTTGAAATTCTAAGTAGAGATTGGGAAAAAAAGTACTTTTTCCTCAGTCTTGTTAAGCAGTTTAGAAAAGGTTAACTTACCTCTGTCTCTTGTGAATTAAATTCTTGATCTTCCCATCAAAGCAACTGCAGCACTACCAAATTTGACATTGCTGCATGTTAAGTGATAATTTGGGATTTAGGAGAATCACTACAAGGGCCTGTGGTGCTGGGAGAAATGTGTTTTCCCAGAACACAAAACTTTTACTTGAGAAAGCTAAAACACCTGGAAAAAAAAATAAAACTCAAGAATTTGAAGGCATCTGGGACTCCACCTGAATTTACTGTTTATCCTGCATTTTTTTTTTGTTTATTTTTTTTAGATACCCATGGGCACGTACATCAGAGGAGTGGAAGGAATCCCATGGAGAAGGCAGGATGGCAAGAGGTTCTCTTGAGCCCCCGGATGTTCGGCAGAAAAATTCCCAAACAGGCCAGGATTTCTCCAGGAGATTATTTTCTTCCATTAATTTTTGCAGCAAATAAGGGAGTTGAAGAACATGGAAATACTTAGTGAAAGACACATGGCTACAGTGCCAGATACAGAAAGCAACCTGTAACTTTGTTATGACTTTTTCCTTATTTTTTTAGGCTTGTTCAGAGAATTAGTTAACAAAGGGACAGCAAGCAGGTGCGAGAGAAAGAAAAGCAGGAAGAGGCCACACCTAACATCAGAGAGTAAGACTTTTTTCTTACTGATATTTCAAATTGGATCCTCAAATCCTTGTTCCAGACATTCATTTTGTGGCAACCATATCAGAGAAGAAAGATACGTGTGACTTATAATGGGCAGGCAAAACTGTGCATAGCTGAGGCATAAAAGGATTCTGGATTATGAGGTCTACCAAATCAGTTGAATTTTATTGCAATATGATTTTTTGGTTTATTTGTTCAAGAGGAGAACATATACTAAATATGAATCTCAGATATATATATATATATAGACACACACACATATATATATAGGAAAATATTGGGGTTTTTTAGTTAAGAAAGCAAGAATAATACATAATGCCCTAGTATTCCTTTAATCTGCTTACCCAGTGCTAGTGTAATATGTCTTTTTTCTTTAACCAGGCTTCTAAATGGATGAACGTCCCAGCAAATTAGTGAGGCCCTTCTACCCACTTTATAAAGTTTATGTCATGCAACAAAGATTAAAAATAAGATGTAGTTCAGGTGGACAATGAAATTCTAAATTTAAAGGAATTAAATGACTACCTCACTCATGTAAATTGTACCATAAATTTACTTATTACTCTAAGACAAAAATTAATTCAAATGAATTTTTATAGCACTTTCTCTGTAGAAAATTGCTGTCAAGGAAACAGGTGGAGTTAACTGAATAAATACAATACCCATAATCCTTAAAATAAAATACATTAATAAAAGATATTTTCAAATTGATCTGCTGCCAGTCATGCTGACTTACTTATTTTTGTCTAAAGTATAGGTTTTAAAGCCATCAGCTGACATTATTTTTCTTTATTGTAAAGTTGGGTTGGACTGTGCTCACTCACTATATGTAAACATTAAATACTGAGTTTTAATACACTGAAAAGAGTTGTAAAAGCTTTCCAGTCTACCCAGCTTTCAAAAATTACCATTTCTCATTATGGATGTGGCAAAGCACTGTTTTAATTAATAGCAGTGAGTAATTTTTTTGGCATCTCACGATTTTAATAGAAAAATGAATTAGTAGAAACTTTGAATAAACCTTTCAGTAATTTAATTTTTTACGTTTAATGTTTAATACAAATTTGATGTTGAACAACAGTTCTGTCCCATACTGCCCCTGTGCCTGCTTCCCATTGCTGCAGCACAGCTACGAGTCACCAAACTGTGGAGCTCCCAGATGCTGTCTAACCTGCTCAGGAGAGGTGAGCTGACTCCTGTGGTTTCACAAGTCCCTCAAAAAGGTATTTGAAAAGGCTTTCCATCCCTGGCACAAACAGAGGCAGGTGTCACAGGGTCTTTCTCGTGGCTCGAGAAATGATCCAGAGATTTTCCCTTGCAGGAATTCACGGCGGGGGCAGAGATTTGAGAGTTGTGTGGGAAGGAGTTGCCAGCCTGGCTCCTGAGCTTGGGTGCGCTGCAAGTGGCAGGTGGGGCACAGACTCTTGGTGCCAGCAGCACCGTGTGGCAGCACGTCCATGAGCCTGGCTGCAGAGGAAACACCTGCTCACCCCTTGAGCCATGCCAAGCCACATGGAGCTGTCAGTGGCTCGCAAGGCATTTGGTTGATGCTGCGTACTCACAAATATTGCTGCTGTCTGGGCTGGATTTAATTTGGGGGGGATTCAAAGAAAGTACCTCGGGAAGGATTGTACGAGGAGAAGACACATAAACCTTTCTTCCTGACTCAACTTTGTTATTTTCACAAATGTGGAACACATTTGGTCTGGCATCCCATTGATTTGTTTACTGCTTTTGTGTCCCACATTTGCTGAGGCTCTCCAAACATAGATATTTCTCTCATCTGGCCTGGCTCTGACAACTGCACTGAGAACCCAGCATAGGAGGTGGAGTACATGCCCAGGACATTTGGGTGGGCATGAAAATGAACACAGGGAACTTTTGAAATAACCTAGGCTGTACTTTCAGGCTTGCCCATGGCTCAGGTGTAGAAATTATTGGGTTTGTTTGGGAAGTTATGTCAGAGTATCAGCTATAAGCCCTTACCCTGGGTGCACGCAGCTCTCTCTTTATGTGATCTGCCCCTGGATGTGGAATGTTACAGCACTGTTACGAATTATTCCGTCTTTGTGCTTTGGAAACTATGCAGCATGGCTTGCTTTCAAACATTACTTTTGTTATAAAAATCAGTGGCTCCTACAGTGACCTGAAACTAGTCAGGTAGGATTTAAAGGAGCAAAGAATTTCGCAGATGGCTGACTTGTTACTTCGTTGTGGCACGTGTATATAGTTCTGTGTTTCAAAAAAATATTTCCCCCTTCTGTTTTAGATAAGACTATTAGTAGTTTTTCGTACAACTGTGATTCCTAGTTTAGGTAGGATGTATTTCAGTCAAGTAAAACTGAAAGAAGGGAGAAAGCCATCTTCTCATCTCAGCCATTTTGCAGAGAGAGCTCCCTCCCCTGACCCTTCCTTTTAATCACCATCTCAGCTGTACTAAAGAGGGCAAGAGATCCTCTTCAAACATGCTGAGGAGTTAAGTATGTATTAGCTCCACTGCCCTGACACCTGACATAATCTGGCAGAGCTGCTGGGAGATCTAAAGAGGGTATTTTTTTTCCTGTGTATACTTTGAGGCCTGGTGTGTAGACCTTGTTACACTGCAGTCTTTCAGAGATGCACTGACTTCTTTGAAACGCCTCTGCGATGGCCCGGAAGATGACACTTTTCCCAGAAGCAGTTGCCTAGCATGCATCATTCTTGGCAGTATCCGCAAATAAACTTCTTGTAATTGGTTTAATAATTTTCAAATAAAAAAATTATGATAGCTGTGGACAGCTATAAATAACAGAAATGAAACACATTATTTGCCCTGCGCCTTCACGTGCACTTGTTTAGCTCTTTTTGCTGTTAAGTTAAAACATCTGTTTCTATGGAAGTGGAGCATTCCAGGCAACAAACACAGCACTGGAAGTGACCCACATATTAAATGACAACATTTGACAAATTCTAGCAGTTGATTACTGGGGAGGAGTAGACTGTGGTTATAATCAGAGTAAACCAAAAAAATGTGTACCTTTATAAACCTAGAGTTTAAATGAAACATCTGTACTAAATCATGTTTGTAGAACTGCACTGTAGCCAACTACCAGACCATATGATAATGGGGTGTTTTTAACGATCCCTATTTCCATCGCCATCCTCCAAATCAGATCCAGACTGTGCCCACTGGCATGAATTCTGCTGGAAACCCATTGGGATAGTGTCAGGCTACAGTGAATGCTGTGAGTTTAGACACAGATACCCATAAAATGTAGTGATTCCAATGCCTTATGGAGATTATAAGCACAGGTAGACACTCAGGTGAATATTAGCTGTAGCTTTGTAGGCTACAGACTTTTCCAGTCATGTCTTACCCTGGAAAAGAGAGATATATTGAAATGACTGCAGAATCTTATTCATAAGGAAATATGAGTGCAGAGCAAGAAAGTGGGTATTAGAATTGCAGCAGCTGGTCAGCTGGTGAAAAACTGGGAGTGCTCAGGCTGGCACCAAACCAGGTTTGGCAGCTCACTTAAACATAATTCTCTGGGACTGTGAAACTGGTATACAACAGCCAAGTAAATACAATTGTCTTTGACTGTTCCCTGTTGCTGTTAAGAGAAGACAAAGCAAAAGAAAAGTAGTTTAGTCCATCTCTTTGGATTCTAAAACTGGTATTCATTGGTAACATCTGAACATACACATTTTCCTATTACTGCAGAATATTCCCTGAATTAGTTAAAAAACACAAATGCCCAAACTTTGTATTAGGTCTACATAGTCACCACAATCTTTCAAAAACAGAAAAAAAAGGCATACCTAGTCTGCAACTACATTGTTAGTTTTAGGTGACCTATAATGAAAAGATTGCTGTTTTGTTAGGAAGACCTATTCGTAATTCCTTGACCAACATGAGTAATGCTCAATAAAATTGAAATATTGAAAGAGTGAAATATTACTGAAGTGATGGCAAGAAATAGTAGTTAATTGAGACATGTAAGATCCTCATTTGGATCAAGATGAGTGTTACTTGGCAAGAATAAAAGTATAGGCTGCATTAACATGGAACAAATAATATAATGAGTGGAAGTGTCTAAATTTACTGTTAGTAGGACCCACCTAAAATACTGCAATAATCAAATTACCTCATTTGTTAGAGATAACCTGGCAGGGCATTATATCCATCAGGAGTTGTGATTTTATTTCATAGAATCATAGAATTGTAGGATGGTTTGGGTTGGAAGGGATGCTAAAGATCATCTAGTTCCACCCCCTTTCCGCAGGCAGAGACAACTTTGACCTGGTTGCTCAGAACCCATTCCAGCCTGACCCTGAGTGATTCCAGGGATGGGACAACCAAAACTTCTCTGGGTGACCTGCTACAGTGCCTCGCCACCCTCACAGAAAGGAATTGCTTCTTACTATGTAATCTAAATCTACTCTCTTTCAGCTTAAAGCCATTCCCCCTTGTCTTGTCACTACATGTCCTTGTAATAAGTCCCTCTCTAGCTGTCTTGTACACTCCTGTCAGGTACTGGAAGGTGCTATAAGGACATGGGACAAGTTTTTAAGATAACATGCATGTTCTATAATGAGGGGGTAGAGAAAAATCTATACAGTATTCATTTCAAATATAAACTTGAGGATTTGATTGTCTGATTTATTGTCTGATTTATTGTCTGATCTTATTTTAAGCATTCTATTTAATTGTGCAAAGAGTGTGTGAGAATCTTAAATACTTAGACCACTGCTATAGTAGACAACCAGTGCCACCAGTGTGCTCAAATATACAAGAAGATCTGAAATAAAAACTTTGGTTGCTTTGAGATAAACACAAAAGCAGGGGGGGAAGGGGAGGGAGAGGAGAGGATGTTAAGCTTGAAGACCTAGAAATATTACACCATCTTTGAGTTTATATTTTAAAATTTTCCTAGACTTATAAATGTTACTGTCACAATGGATTATTAGATCATCTTGCCTGACTTGATCTTATTTAAAAGTAATGTCTAGAGAGTCCTCTGACAGGGCTCTTCTTCATTTAATACTCTATAACTAATAACATTCAGTGCCTTTACACAAAATGAAATGCTTTTCCATATAGATATTCAATTAAATAATTTTCACAATTTATTTCTTGCATACCTATTTTTATGATGATGTTTACTTCAAAATCCAATGCAGAATTGTTTACCTGAATTTCAGTTCAACAGGTTTGCTTCTGGTGACACAGCATTCAACAAATAGAACTGCTTGATCAGGACTATCTAAATTTTCCCTATTCTTTGGCCTCTTTCAGTGGCAGGCCATCAGTATGTATTTCAGTGTATTACTTTCTCAGTCATTTATAATGGCACAGATGAACTGTTGTATGAAGCTGAAAAACTATCTTTGAACCTGCCAACACCGGTGTCTTGTTTCTTAAGCCTAACCTTCTGGTTTAGGAGATGTTTACAATGGTTGTATGTCTGACTAATGAAAGTTGTCAGCTTGATCTGCCTCATCAAACACGCTACTACTAAAATTTACTTAGACTGAGGAAGAGTGCTAGTAATTGATGAAATCATTCCAAATTCTATATAAAGGAAGTTTCAGAGGGTTTTTCTGCACCACAGTGTGGAGGTTGCAAGTTACACACTACATTTCATCACTCCTGAACAGAAGACCTTTATATGCACAGTAAATAACAGCTAAATTAAATGGAAGGGGCATTTTGTCCAGATAAATTTTGGGACACCTTTCTTAAAAATATTTTTAGCAGTAAAACTAAACTCTTCTCTCAACAAATGCAGCTACATCTTGACCTCACGATTTTTAGAACTGTCTGGTATTAAATTCACTCCAGCGGAGGAATTTTGAATTTTGCAAAGCCAGTGAGCATGACTGCTACCATTTTGTAACTTGCGTTTTTCTTCTGGTATTATGTACCATTATTTAATTCTATTTTGCCATTTGTATGTCGTGTGGGATCCTGACTGTATGGCATGACAGTTGAAAGTCTGGCACACACTCTTGACAGCTGTTTGGAAGTGAAGGCTGCGATGCGTGCTACATCTGGAGGTGCTGAGGTTTGACTGCAGACAGTGAAAAATCCCAATTTCTCTTTAGGGATGACTGGGATAGATTTACAATATCTAAGCTCTCATTCAGGAAAGGGACTCCATAAGGATCTACTCAGGCAGTTGCTGTTGCAAAATCAAAGCCAAAGACTCTGTGGCATATTTTGTGATCCTACAAAATACATTAAATAAAAACAAATTAAATATTGAGTCAGGGAACTCATGGCATTGCCTATACTATCCTGAAATGGCAGCCAAAAGGTATAGGTTTTCTGTCTCGTTTTCTTCTAGTTTTTTAGATATGCTTTTGTTTACTTTTACTTGTAAAGTTGAATCTGGACTTCATAGGAAGCTTTATGGATGACTGGAGAATTGCTAAAATGGTAATACTATCAATCTCAAGAAATTCAAGTCTAATTAATTTAGATGCAGTGTGTCTTAAAGAAGTGGAGTGGGAGGTAAGGAGCTTGCAAGTTGTTTTTCTAAACTTGATCTGTTGCCATTTTTGTTCTGAGAAAAGGATAATCCTTTATGAAAGATTTAATGTCCTGTCCAGTCAAAACCTCTTAATTTACACATTTGTGTCACATAAAACCAGTATATTCTTATGGTTACTGTAAATCTTCAATTTTAATGCCATTATAAAACCACAATCAATATTGCTTAATTCCAGAGCAAAGTAGAAATTCACTTTGTACACTTGCATATTTAAAAACTAAAGGGGCCCAAGTTCTTCTACACATGTAGCACTCAAGGAGTGATGCATTTTGGTAAATGCATGCCTTCCACCTGCAGTACTTAATCCTGGGAGTAGTTCTTTCCAAATATTTCTGGCTTCTATTTATTAATCCAGAAGGTTCCTCCTAAAATGAAAGTATCCTGGGTATTTTATAACGCATAAGGAGGTGACAGGATTGGCTGGGAAGGTGACTGCTCTGGTTATTGGCATTTCCAAAATGTTTTCATCCTTCTGGCTTTTGGAGACACAGTGCTTCCAATTAACTGAGTGCCAGCCTTGAACACTGGATATGTCCCTGGAGCAGAAATGGGCTCAGCCAGGAGCTGAGGATCATTTGTGTCCTCACTATGTCCTTCTGCAAGGCTGCATTGTGCTGCACAACAACAGTGTGACCTCACTGTACCACATCACTCAAGGCACAGATGGAGTGTTCCCCAACTCTGCCCAGTTCCACAAATCCTCTTTTCAGCAGGGGAGCTGGCCAGGCACTGAGATGGCCCCTTCTTCTCCATTGGGGCATCAGTGCCCAGGAGAGTGAAGCTTCACTGGGTCTGGAAGGAAGAACAGAACAATTGATAAAGGCAGTTAGGGATGCACTAGGGATGTGCTTAGAACCTTTGCCTATGGTTTTTACAGAAAATCCAGACTCGTCTTCATGACTGTAGTTAAAGTGGTGATTCCTATTGAATGCTTCATTCTGTGGCCGTACCAGAGCATGTTCTTGTTCAAGCATAGCATCGTGCTCATGCTTCCATTCCACTTTCAAGGCTGTATTTTCATTTGAAGCCAGTGGGATTGTACCATGGAAATGCAGGAATCCTTGCCAGAATCAGCCAACTAAGAACAAGTGGTCATCAAAATAAGCTTCCACTCATGTCATATTTTTAAAAATTCAGTAGAACCTAGGACAGCCTGAGAGCACTACAGCTCATGTCAAAGGTCCTGTAGCACATAGTAGGACAAAACGGAAGTGTTCAGATTATGGGGGTGAAACCCTACCCAAATCAATGCAGTACACAGAAATGTGCAACCTTGATAGAAAGACTTTCTCCCTCTGAAATAAAATATTATTGTTGCTGTTGATGTGCTCATTTTCCCCAAGCAAGCTCCATCATGAGCTGGTCTTAATTGAGCTCTACACTCAGTCTAATCAACCTGTTCCTGTGTTAAGGAAATAACAAAACAACTTGACTTTAGTTTTGGGAAAATTACATATTCAAAGGATTTGAATATCAGCCACAAAGTGATTTTACATAAACTGAAAGCTACTGTTAGGAAAAGAAAATTGAGAAAATATTGAAGCTACTTAGTCAACTCCAGTTCTTTTGAAAGAAGACACTTTGTAGCATTTAAAACATTAGACTGACACCAGCAAATCCCTTGATTATTCATTGCAGCTTCCAGGAGGCCAGCTGCTACTTCTACCACTGAGTCATAGGTATGTGACTTCATTACACTTGAGTACACATGATGCCTTGCTTGGCATAGTCATAGCCATGTCAGGAAAATAAATTTTAAAATCTTTTTAGATAATTTATTGATTCACTTACTCATTTAAGCATCTCTCATCTTTCATGTTCTGTGTCAATTTTCCTAGTTAGAATGAACAAACCAGATTTGCAGAAATATTCAAATGCATCTTTGGTTCTGATTATAAAAGACTATCTCTGTGGGTAGGTCATTAAGGAGTCACTTTATTGAATAAAGGACTTAGATATTGTAAACCCTTCCCAGCAGCTCTAAAAGAGGAATTGTGCTTTTCCACCATATTTTTCTACTCCAACCTCACCAGTTGTAGCATACATCACATTTGTAGTTTCAAAACAGCTATCAACAGTGTGTGCCAAAATCTCAGCTGCCCTGGCATTCACATGGTATTTCTCAAGACATACAAGTGGCAATACCAAGTTAAAGGACAAACAGTACTGCAGAAACATCTAATGGATTGGTGGAAGAGTAAACCAGATCAGTGGCACTCTTTTCTGTTTACCAATTCAACTAAAGTACTCACATCAAGAACTATCTTTCCTGAAAATATCTTCCTCCTCTTTTTATAATTTTGGCATTGTTGAATACTCCTTTTCTCTTTGTTTTGGTATCAGATTTTGTTTATTTCTTCAATTCCTATTTCAAAAATTATATCCTAGGTAGGATTATTTCTTCAGTGATCTACAAAAATCAGCTTCTTCCTGCCTTGCCAGAAACTTACCACATTGATCAAAACATGAACATTGTGATAGCCTAGCTTGTTTTTTACAATCTGAAGGAAGAAATTTTCATATAGCCATGTGAAGTTCTGAAACAGCCTCTCAGCAGAAGTGGAAGCAAACAAGGGAACCTACTCTAATATAGTTTTTACTACTGAGCAGGAGTTAATTCCAAGACAAAGAGACAGGAGGCTTCTTTGAAGGGTGTTTGTTATGTTTCTGTGTTATTCCTACATGTATAGGAGCAAAATCAATCTCCATGGAAGAGTTTATTTCTATTTGGCATCTGGGTATGGCCTAGCTCCTCCAGCGCAGAGCTGATTAGCCAAACTTACCAGCAAGAGACTGTTGAAGAGCTGCACTTATGTCATCTTTAGACAGATACTGTAGGATGTGTCCTGCTGAATACTCTGCAAATGTTGTATTATGTAAATTAAAAATTGCTCGTTATCTTGTTAGCAGGCAGTCACACAGCTCCCTCTCATCCTCCTGCTTCATCTTTCTTATGTGTTGTGTGTAGTCTGCATTCAGTCTGTTGTCCCTCTCCTCTTCTGGTGTCAACCAGGAGCCAGCTGACTGGTCCACCCTTCTTCAACTCAGTTACTTTGGTGAGTCCCAGAATGACACAGAACTCCCTCCAAGAGGCCCAGTGGCTGCCTTGCTCCAGTCAGGCGTATAGGACCTGCCAAAGAATCCAAATCATATCTTGTTTTACAACCACAGAATGAAATACAAATGCCAGAGTTGATCTGTTCATAGCTGTTATCTGCAAAGTCTGTAAGACATGGCACAGCCATCTGCCCTTTTCCTTCCCCTGTTGTCTCTTTGCTGGGTGCACACCATGCAGAGGGAAGATTGTGCAATACATCTTAGGGTACTTGACCTCATCCAAATGCTCCATAAGGCAGAAACTGAGGACAGGAATGAAGATTTGGCAAAGCAAGCTTTGGAATCACCATTTGTGGAGCCAGACCCTAAGATGGACTTGCACGAGCTGCCCATGGACCTGAGCAGCTCATCATGGCTCTAGTGGGCAGCAGTGGGTGGAGTGAAGGTTTCCTAGTGAAACTCATAGGTACAGGAAAATGCTACTCTCAACAGAAAGACCAACCACTGACTTACCAGGCAGTTCATATCAAGTCTAAGAGCAGATGAAAAAGCATGTTCATAGAGGAGGAATGAAGATGTCTTATATCATGGTTTCCAGCTCTTCTGCTAGATGTTCTTTCCTCCAGCAATATTCTAGTGACTGCCACAGCAGTAGGTTCAGAATAACTCACTGACCAATTTTCAACATTGCTTAATATGAACTTTGGAGTGAGCAGGCTGGTTTATGGCTCAGTACAGCCCGATGTGGCTGCAGTGCCCAGGAAGGTCTGGTCATTTCCCCCCAGACACTTGGTTCCAGGATCCAATGTTCAGTTATAGCTGCAAATGGGGGTCGTTACTTTATGGTTGCTGGCTGTATTTACTTTGAAAAAAAAGTGTTTTAAGAAAACAAGTGTCTGCAGTTGTGCTGCAGTTGATGGTCTTATGATGCTGTTTGTGAGAAGAGAGAGAGAAGGCTGTTCTCAGCCAAGATCCACGGCCAGAAAACTCCTTATTCCAAAAATTCAGGACAGGGATGAACAACAGCAGCACATGCAATTACCATAGAAAAGTGCTTTAAAACTTCTTCTTGCAATGAATTGTTTTCTCAGTTAGGCCTACTGTGAAAAATGTACACTTCTTTCACCTTTTTCTCCCCTGACAAAAGCTTTACATGGGTTTTAAGCAGTGATAAGTACTACAGTTACCATAATCCCTTAATCTTGACTGATTGCTATGTGTATTGTATGGGGTACCTTATATGCTGGCTTTCTGACACCGGTTTCCTGTCATTAGTCAAATGTCATTTCATCTGGAGGAATGGCTGAACTTCCAGATGAAAGGTAGGGACTGATAAAAAGGATAGGCCAATCATGTTCTCACACTGGTGAAAATCAGGAGGAAATTCAACTTGATTGCTCTAGATTTACATCAGTGCCACTTAAAGCAGAATGTAAAGCTAAATGAAAATTCACTGTTTTACAGTGGTAATTTTGCACACTAATAACCAAAAGGGAAATAATAAAAAGTCCTGTGTTAGATGGGGATGCTCCTTAATCAGTATTTCTGGTTTTGTATTAGCTATTTTTTTAAATTCTTAGAAAATAAATTCTCCTTCATGTTCTACATGGTTTAGCAGAGAAAATGGCAAAAGATGATACCTGGGACCTCTCCTACTTTCTTGATGTTAAGAATTTGGAAAAACCTTTGGACAGGAGGTCATGAAAGATGCTGTCAGAAAAGTTTAGAATTATGGAAAAAATGCAGGGTAGAATATTTGAACACGTTCATAAATCTAATACCTTTAGCCCTTTAATATAATGGTAAGAGTCAAGGGTCTAGTTAGGAATATTTGCTTAAATACATTTCTTCTTGCCAGACACAGTGATTGGCAAATACACAGAAATGTGAGTGTTTTCTGGGAGGACACTAGAGTGATCTGAAAGACTCATTTTACTTTCCCATCTGGCACAGGGCTCAAGGGGGTTAAATGCAGAGCCCTGCTGAGCCCAGACCTACCCTGTCCGTGACAGTAACAGCTTCGGTCCGATCTCACTGTCAGTGGCTGTGGTGTCACAGTCACATCCCAACACTCTCATCCTGCACTGAAGAGCAAACTGTTGACAGAAGTCATAGGAGAAAAGCAGAATGAGAGAATTACATCTGATTTGACAGCAGGGACTTTTTATTCTGTTGGTTTTTATACCACTTTAAAACTTTGTGTGTTAGAGAAAAGATGTTGAAAGGCAAACGAGTAAATCAGATTCTGTGCATGAACTATTTGATGAAGAGACTGAAATCACTCCTGCTGGGGTTCCCTGTTACAACATAAGCCCTTCCAAAGATTTCCCCAGCACAGGCATCCCAGGGAGCATGGCAGTATCTGTGCTTAGGAAGGGTTAATATAGCCTGGCACAGCTAGGAGGATAACCGAAAATGAAGACATTTCAGGCTATGGCAATAGTTGGTGAGAAACCTCTTTCCTGGAATGTGCTAGAAGTCATGAGGCCAAAGGCCAAGTGACTTCATTCTTCTCAGAAGAGGCCATGATACACATCCTGGAATGGCACATGGAAATTTCAAAAACATCTTACATGGGCAGAGGCCTTCTACAAACACCAGGGTGAGCTCCAGAACATTTTTCACTTATGATTGTCAATTGAATAACCTGGCACATCTCTCTGAACAATTAGGGGTTAGATATTCATCTGATACTTGCAGGTTGCCCCAATACAACCACGTAGTTTCATGCCTCTTTCTACACCCTATTTAGATCATCAAGACAAGCGTTTTTTAGTGAATTCATTTAGTGAATTCTAAATTTCAGCCTGTAGAATCTCAAGTCTGCTTATTGATAACCTTGCTAAATATGCACATCTCTTACACAAAGGAGGATCCTTTCTTTGAACTGATGTTTTAAGGATTAAGTTACAGAGAAACTGCACTCCATATGGGCAACACAAAATAAAACCAAACACAGCCCAAACTGCAATAATGTCAGAAGAGAAATAATTTGAATGAGGTGGCTTGTTACAAACTGCAGTCTATTTGGAACAGAAGTCCAGTCCAACTTCTTTCTCCCAAGTCCTGGAAGGTTTAAAGGCTCAATTAGTTATGCTCTGCACAACACTGTGAGATCCTCATGTAGTGCTCTGTAAAACAGCAACTCTTTCATCTTCTACCACAAAATTATGTATTTATGCTTGTCTGGATCACAGAAATGAGGAGCCACTGGAAAAGGTGACAGGGACATCTAGGATCTTGGGTAATGGTAAAAGGCAACAAGTAATGAGTATATTATACAGTTATTTCTTTCATAACATACCTCTACTTTTAATGAAAACAGGGTAGTGTAGCAAATCACTTCCTTCAGTGGAGTTAGGCCATTTTGTGCTAATAGAAGTTGATAGACATTCTACCTTCTTAACAAAAAGGCATACTTTCTTGTGAATTCATAATCTGGTAATTTCTAGGAACAATAAATGCATTTGTTTTTTCAAAGTCTGTCAGTATGACAGTCGCAGTAAACCAAAACAATTATCTAAACATTATGCTGTTAGAATGTAATTCATATACATATGCATTTAAAAAAATAAAGAAAAAAAGAAAGTACAAGATTCTGTCATGTCCATGAAGAACTTCAGTATAATAACTGGTTAGTTTTGGAAAGCATAGCAGGGCATGCAAAGGGAAAAAGTTGGCTAAATTCCTGGGGTTTTTTGGGGTTGGGATTCCTGGGGTTTTTTACAAAACTTTACAACAAAGATATGACCTAAATTTTTTTCTGTTTTATAGGCATCTAATGACTAGTCCATATAAATCCATTTTCTGTTCTGTCAGTGCTAAGTGTGCTCATTTGCTGATGAGAGCCGTGAAGCCGTAGTCCACAGTGTTTGAGGAGGCTCTCTTTTTGGGAGACAAGCAGGTGGGAGACAGCTCTGTAAGGTTCACTGCAAATTCTAGAACCCCTCTGAGTCTTTTATCTGGGAACAGTTTTGTCTGGAAACTTGGTATCTGGGTGTACCACAGCAGAGAGCCTGCCACCAGCCCTGTGGGACTGGGGACTTGTTTCTCTGGCTCAAAGGCACAAGAAAATCAAACTCTCACTGGGAAAGTATTTCTTAGCTCTTGAGACCCTGGGGTTTTTTGGTGGGTTTGGGGTTATTTTTTGTTGTTGTTTGGTTTTGGGGTTTTTTTTAATTTACCTGTCTATTATGTTACATTTTTCAGCAATGCAATCACATCTAAGCAGAATGAGCACAGAGCCTTCTTCTGTTATACAGATTTTGAAGCAGTGTGAGATTTGTAATAAGGTCAGAAAACAGTGTGAGAAAATTACCTCCAAGTACTTGCTCACCTGGAAGAAAAGTACTGTCAAGTCTGGCATAAAGCAACGTTGCAGTGTTTCCAGAAATACAAAAAGGCATTTGTTTTGCCTTGCTAGTGGAGCAGGAGCCCAAGAGCGAAAAGCTAAGGGGAGCCCCCAACTACTGGCAGCTGTTACACTTTGATGAATTCAGTAAGAATTTAAGGTAGCTGAGGGTTTCCCACATGGGTCCTTGCTCCCTGCTCTTCTACTGACTTGCTGTATTGACAGTCTCAATTTACTAATTTGTGAAGAAATGGCTGCAATAGTGTTTTTTCATGATTAATCAGCAGTTCCCAAAATATTTGAATATCATAGTCAAATAAAGCACTAATAGTTTAGATCAGTTTTTGATGTGGTATGAAAATCAGGATGTTAATACTTCTGTTTCAGATCAGTCTTACAGTTAAAATCAAAAGAATGTGCACTACCATCCTTCCTCTTAAGACAGTCAAATATATTCACCTCTACTTAGAGAAAAAAAAAAACATGAAATAACCATAAATTGCTTCGGCAAATTACAGTCTAGACTTGCTGATTTGTTTTAACAACACAAGATATCAAACCCATATGCAAGCATTATTGTAAACTGCTGTTCCTAAATGCCTGTAAATGCATTGTCCTGTGGACTAAGTATCACTGCAGCCAAATAATTACTTAGATTTAATGTGGAATTTGTAACAGGAAAGGAGTATTCACTGTGTCATTTGTAGTAGTCTGGTTTTTCTCTTCCCCTGACATCTTTAGACAGTGTGGCTGGGTCATCACTATCGTTTGACAGCAATGCAGCTTGCAGAAGATGAGAAGGCAATTTGTGGTTACATAACACTGACACAGACAGTGAGCTGTGTACCTTCAAAAGGGAAAACGAAACAGGAGTCAGGCTGCCTTTCATTATTAATGCTTTTTTGTGGTTGTCCAAGTTTATAATTCATAGTACCCACAAGATGTACTCATTTCCTGCAGAACTCCAGCTGTGGAATGCAAATTTACCTTTGCGGTTTCCCAGCCATTGAGCTTTGCCTCCATCTAGGAGATGGTGAATGATGCTCTGACTACAGTGGTCTTTGTTCCTTTGGTAGGCTGCTGTCTTCAGCTAAGCACATGTACATCGAGTGCAGGGCAGCCACAAGTTCATAGTAATTTCCAATGAAGATAACATAAAATAACAGTGAAATGAATGAAATGAATGAATAATGAATGAAACTTTTGCTTTTCATTGGACAAAGATTTTTACAAGCTCTTCATTACAAAATAGATTGGCACAGCTCTTCAAGATTTTCAAAGCTCTGGGTAAAGTCGTCCAACTGTATTGTACCTGTTACAGTGTCTTCTTTGGCTAGGACCTACTGCTTGCGTCACTGGCTAGGTAATTTTGGGAACTGGAACCATTAAATACACAGAGTAATAGTGATACTGAATTTCTGTGGTAAATTAGTGGCCTGTAGAATTCAAAACAAAATGAAAAAATGTCACACATACACACAAAATCAAGTAAATTTGTTCCCTACAAGTGAAATATTGCAAAAGTGCATTGCAAATATGGAGCAACTGCACCTGCAAACAAGACATGCCCACTCCCTGCCCTCTGTAGTGTAGATTTTGTGGGATATGTTTGTTTCCCTGTGTCCTGTGTACACTGCTTTCCCAGAGTGCACAGGCAGAATGAGGCCAAGGCGATATTCCACCAGACTGCTTCTTCTGCATACTGACCTTTTACATGCACACTGAGTAGTCTAACATCTGACTAACTGCACTTAGCTCATACAGGAGTTTCCCCTCACCCCCACGGGATAAGGCAACAGTTTTGGGGAGAACTTTGTTCTGAATATAGCAACAAGGCACTTGCAGTCTTCCTTATACAATCACTTTTTCAAACTCACTTGGCTCTATCAAACTCAGCAGATAAATAATGTATGTACTTCCCATTTCCTATGTGAGATTATGACTGAGGAGCTGCTTCTTGACAGATGTCCAGTGAGTATTTTCAGAAGTGTTTTTTCAGTCAAATGTAACCATTATAGCCGTCTAGTCAATTTAGCAGTGGCATCTCAGTTTTCAAACTTCAGCCAAGTTTTCTCATATCTGTGACTAAAGAGGTTCAGTTAGAACTTCCTAGCAGAACAAAAGAGCTCTTTTTCTCTGCTTAAAATTACTTCAACACAATATTTTTTCACCTACAGAAAAGTAAAATGTGATGCCTCTCAACCAGGGAAGGAAAAAAAATGAGGACATTTTAATAGTCTGAAGAAAGGAAAGTAAAATGAAAACATGTATGGCACAAATCCTAAGAACTTTGCTTAGAATTATTACAGACATTGAGGTACAACTTCTTTTGGCATCCATGGGACATCAGGATTTGGGAAAGATCCTTTCCTGAAGAAACAAAAGGCATTTGTGTTATTGAATAAAGGTGGATAATGAGAACAGTAAGAAGGCACTGGTAGAATATCTATGCCTATTAGGTTTGACCTAGATTATGAATTTCAGTTATGTTTGCTAAGAACTCATATCATTAACTATATGTAAAACTACAAGTAGGAAATCCACACAAATTACAAGGCAAGAGTTACAAACCACCTGTAGTACTCTAAGCTGTAATTTCTAAGGAACTCAGACATTCCTTCATTTTTACAATTATGAAAATGTTGTCTTGCTTAGTAGCAGGAAGAATTGAGACATTAAAACACACATTCTATCTAAACACTGCCCATCTTTAATATAGGTTTGACCACTTCACCTGAACTTCCTGCAAACGCCTAAATATAACATCCCATCATTTTATTAGTACATAAACTGTGCTCTATGCGTAGAATCACAGCAGAACATGGTGTGACCCATAGGATCACCTGGGAAACTATTTGTGTTGGTAATAAACCATGTTCTCTTTTCATAACAAAAACATGGAATGAAAATTGTCTGAGACATAAAATGTGCACACTATATAGACCCACATGATTAATATAATACTTGGGCAGTATTAGCATATTGACTCTTGCTTCTGACTTACAGGAAAAATATACAGCAGTGTGTTGCAAACTCTAGCAATTTATAGAAATACAAATTAAATTGGATTGAGTAGGATCAAGTCCAGTAATTGCAGGACCAAATAAATCCCATATATTACCTTTGGATCTCTTCAATACACTGGTGAACATCAAGTGCTTTGTGAGATCTTACTTACCAGTGAGATCTTACTTCACAAAACATTTTACCTAAACTGTCAGTAAATGTAAAGCTAGGTAAATACTGAGTAATGTGAAAGATGATACTGAATCTAGTGATAAATTCCCTTTAATTAGGACTTTCTATCTCACTCTGATTTTCAGAAGTAAAATATATTTTAAGCAATAACCTGAACTACTTGTCACAGAAGTGATCCAGTGACAACACTTAATATATGGTGAGATTCACAGTAGCTACTTTTTTGTCAACATTTGCAGATTTTTAGCTCAGAAATAGCTTCACAGTTCATGTAGGGGAGTAAGTTCTTGCTCCTTTCCACTTAACGTCCCTGGGGTTTCAAGTAGTGATACCTTTGAGAAGAATGTTGTGGCTGAATCTTTTGATTGCTCTACTAATGCATCTCTGGTACTCACTGTAGAACCTCTGTGCAATTGAGGGGAAGACAATAACAACTATTATTTTTAGCAGCTATCTATTTGACAAGAAAAGTGCTGATGAGTAAATAATTTGTTGCACATGCACTGGTCTAGATTCTGCTTCTCTTTTGCAATCAAAGCTCTCCTTGATGCATCTAGGAAAACTGAGAGTGCAAGCATAGCAAATTCACTCTCCTAAACATTGAAGGACACATTTTTCTACTTTTCTTCCCATTGAACATGAGCATACCCTGGAAATAATATTTGTAGGATCAGTCATGTAGTGAAAAAACATTTAACGAAAGTGAAAAATTTTCCTTTAGACTTATAATAGGCTCAGGCAGGCAGAAAAAAAATAATGAATACTTAAAAAACAATGCAGTGAAAATTGACATTACAATCTAAAAGCAAGGATGCCATAAATCCTCTGCCATTCACAGGTCAGTATCTGGGTTCCATTCCTTTGATCTGTGCCAAATCCCTCAATTCACATTTGCTGGCAGTCTTATTGACTCTTCTAAGGATATTCAGTGACTGCATCTAGGTTAGTAAATCCAACATTTCCCAGGAAATTAACTGCCTCCAGCGTTAAATTGCCAGGAGAGACCCTGTGATGGCTGTGCTAAGGCTAGGTAGCAATTTCCCAAGTAATTCCTGGATGCAAGACAGGAAGAGGCATAGGCCAGAGACCATTGCTCTTTGGGTGTGGCCACCATGTCTGACCCCATCAGACCACAGCCTCTGAGACCTGACCTAGGGTAAATGCAGCTCTTTAACTCACTAAGAATTTCAGCATATGACGGTCTGAATAGCATCACCCACAGCCATGGGCTTTTTTGTATTAGTAGAGAAGTACATGAAGTTTCAATAACCCTCTTAATTCTCACTACAAGGGGCCTTTCACCAGAAAGCTCTCACACTCTGGCATCTGGGTCCTGAGATGCATTCACTAGAGGCAGCTCCACTGTAGGAGTATCACGGACACTTGCCTCAGAACACCCAGATGGTTGTTATTATAGTCAGAGGTGATCTAGCCATTAGCTCTCACTTCCATTTCCATGATGCTAGGTCTTCGAGAGATGTTATCAGTGTAAATGGCACAGTATGTTTCTTACACAAGAGAGGGGCTGTTAAAAGGTATATATTCACCATTTTTTCCCTCTTGTCTGCAGAACTAGCTGAAAGACATATGCAGCCTAAAGACATTTTCTTTGGGTTTCCACAGAAAGCAATTTCAGCACATAAGCTGTCTTCCTTCCTAGTCAATCCTTCCATCTGTGACTTGCTTTCAGAAGCTCTAAGACAAGCAAGTTCCTGCAAGAAAGGGCTGCTGACGTCAAGCTGCATTTGAGGGAGGTCTGGAGTGCATCTTGAGATTGTAACTTCCCTTATTCTTTGGTCCTTTTTAGAAAAGTTACCATTTGACGAAAGGCAGTTGATTATTTTAGAGAAGTTTTTGTATTCCCTGATAAGTCTGGATCCATAGCCACTCACAATCATCTGAAGAGATTAAAATTTAAGACCTAGAAATGACTGAAGCAGAAATTTAAAAAATTATCATATATATTTCTTTTTGTGGACTTCAAAGGTGTTAATTTTTGCAGATCCTACACCAGTTTTCTACTTATTGACCTTAAAGGGCACATTATGCATTTTTATATTCACTGCTGCCTTTTCCAAAAATAGGGGTTCCACAAAATTGCGTATGAGTAATAAAAAAAAGAAATGAAGAGGAAGTAGTTTAAAATAGATAATAAAATTAATCCTTGACTTTAAAGGAAAAATAATGCATTTTAAACTCATACTTCCAGCACAATCCCATTAAAACCTAGTTAGGTCTTTGTCACATATTTTCTTGATCTTCTCACAATTATATTAATGTAATTAATTTTTATTACTTAGAACACAATACAAAAGTAGTGGGTGTGTGAAAATATTTGGTTAGATTATGCCCTTGAATTTCCAAGGAAGTTGGATGTATGCTTACATGGTTTTGGAAAGGCATAATATTCACTTTAACAGTGTGCTACTGGCCTTTACCAAAAACTAGTGAGATGTGAAAAAAGACCAAAGAAGTTCTCGCAGATGTATTTCAGCATAGAAACTAGCTTGTTACAGAATTTAGGAAAAACTTTCTCATGCTTACCAGCCTCTACAGAAAATGTAATAATATACATCCTTTTAAAAGTAGCTTCCAAAGAAGTATGTACTAAAATGCATCATATCAGCACCTCATACAATTTACTGTTATTGAAACTTGGCTGTTATAAACTGGGGCTACTTAAAGCGTAGTGTGAAGCATAGAGAAGGCAGATTTGATTTCTGGCTGTGCACACATGGTAAGCAATGAAGAAGCTAGTCAGGCTACACTTGGGATGCTTATAGGATCACCTCCATAGGGGCATAGGGGATTCCTTAACTGCCCTCAAGATTTAATGCAGGAAAACTCTCAGTTGGAAACTTCAGTGGACTTAGATAAATGAAAGTCTTTTCCTTTTAATAAAAGGGTCTCATCATAGAACAGGCATGAAATTCAGGTTACCAGTGGTCCAGTTTCATCCTCAACCAGTATGATTATCACTGTTAATGTTTTTGTGGAAGCAAAGCTCTGCAACTCTTAGATTTGCATTGTCAAATATTTTATTTACATAGTGAAACATTTATTTTGGAGCAAGGAAACTTCAAAATTGTCAATACCTGAGTCCTTTAATTAAGGACAACAGCAGGCAGACAACAGAAAGAGGGAAAGGTTGCAGTGGGTCTGGTTTTTGTGGTTGCTGTGGTGGATTTTTTACTGGTAAGACAGAGAAGAGGAAGAGATCTAGAAAACTGCAGAGAAAAAGGATTATCTGCACAATACAGTTGTGGGTTGAATGTAACCACTGAGCATTCAACAGAATTTTGTGCCATATTCAGTCATCTGATAGGCCCCGAGGAAAAGAATATCCAGAAATATGTCTGGAGTCCATAATGAAGTCAAGAGAGGCATACAGTGGAAGAGGAGAGGAAAAATCAGGTTTGCAGGTATGAGCTTATGAGAAGACCCAACAGACTGATCTGTGACTGGTAACAGTAAGCCATCACATGACCAAATGAAACAAAAGGTGGAAGAAAAAGGAGATTCTGTATCAAGAAGTAGAGAAAAAATATAGTGGGCATAGTCAATGAGTAGAAATCATCAGAATATTTAGGAGATCATCAGAAAGAACAAAAGGCACAGTGATACTCAGAAGGCTGGGAGAAGAGGCAAAAGTGGACCTTCAGATCCAGGCTAAGAGAAGGCAGGTCTGCCCTACAGAGGAGTCCTTGTTAAAGATGAATAGATGTGCAATGGTAGATGGCAGAAGGATAGAAATGAAAGAGGAGTACAGTGTGAGTTTCAAGCCTCAGAAGAGTAGGCAAGCAGGCAAAAGGATCCCTGTGGTACCACAAAATGTCCCCAACCCATTCATCACTTTAGGAGCACCATGACACTGTTCCTGTTACAATAGATGTGAAATAATTGCATAAACTTAAAGAAAATATCAACAGAAATGCTGTAAATAAAATAAAAAGAAAACAAAATGAACTAGTCATGCAGCATGAAGCAACCACCACAGATCCATCAGAATAATTTCTTAGAATGTGGACCAAATATTTGTTAGGCAGACAGACAATCAGAGAGCTGGATGACTTTGGTGAATTTTCCAAGATGTTCAGGCCAGAAGATCTACAGCACAGGGACAAAATGGGAGACATTTGGAAAATCCATTGTCCAAGGTGATCTCCTATCCCTTAGTCAATCTGAAAAGTCCACCCACCACTCTGTTACTGAAGCACACAAATTAGAGAGCTTATGCCAATAAAAGATCATGATCTAATAGCCAATCAAAACTATCATGTGTTCTTGAAAACCCCTTGCATGTTTTAGTATAGATTTGTGATGCTTGTTTAAAAATTTTCAACCTCTGTGTGGTAAGTACTAGAGTCTGGCTTTCAGAAAATGGGGCCTACAAGCTGCAGTGAGGCAATAGATGGCACAAATCTACTCATTATTTGTACTTTCACTGAAGAAGTCAGTGTGTAAGTGAGCCATGAGAGGTTCCTTAGGAGTCCTGAGGACCATGGAGAAAGCTTATGAGCATCAGCCTGGGAGGCATTGGCAAGATAGGCAACATCTGTGTTTGAAGCAGATAAGACACACTGACCCTTGGACAAGCTGAGATCTTTATTTTCTCCCACTAATAACATTCTCAATAGGGTGCAGGTGCCTCCTGTTATTTTGAGGAATTCCATCTAGCTTCTACTGCCAGGACTTAAGAAGCCAAATATGCACAAAGTGCATGCACCCAGTGCACAATATTACATCTTGTAACAGTTGCAGAATGGTGGTGGATAATTCACTAGAAAAGCTGGAGGCAAGAAGGCATGGTTTCCAGAGTCACTCAAATGCCAGTATTATAAATGCTATACATACAATGATGATGATCTGGTTTACCTATTTACAACATATGAGAAACTGGAGGTAATTTTGTTTATTATCAGAATAATATCTGAATGCTGATGAACTCATTAGCTGATCTGAAAATCTGGAAAGGACTCCCAAAGGCAGTGGAGGTCCCAGTTCAAGAGACTAGGGAAATTAGGGAAGTCACACTGGAACTTTAGTGTAAAATAATTACAATTTTTTTGGACCACTTTATGGTCAATAGCATTTTTATAGCACCTTTTGTTATTGAAATTCTTCACATTTTTTTCCTGCTTACTTTTTCTGCCTTCACAGAAAAGCATGAAGACAAAAAGTGTTTTACAAAAAGCAACACCACCTGTTTTATTATATGAAATGTAACACACATACTTCTTTCTCCTCTGCATATATACACCAAATAAATATGGCCCATATGGCACTCTGAGTATGTATGTGCTCACAGTCATGCCACACATAGTTATCCTTTCAAGAAGTCACCTGCTAACTTGTGCTATTCTGCAAACTGGAAGTGCTCCTACTGCTGCAATGCTGCACTGAAGAAGATACTGATCTGTGGGACAGATGTTATCCCTGAAAAAAATTTAAATCTGGTAGCTTATAAACCTTGATTTTTCTGCTGAATTAAGTATTGATTTAATTGGAGCTTTTTCTGCCTCCAATTTTGAGATCACAGAACACTATTTCTAAGGCTTGTACGTATTGCTTGGTGGTTTGCAATATTTCAGTAATGCCTTGAGGCTTTCTGTTTCATTGCAATTGCATTTACAGCAATAAAATGTTCAACAAACACTGAGTTTTATTAAACTGGCAAAATATGTGATAAAGAAAGCTAAACAAGCCCACAGTCAGCTGTGCAAAAATAAACAAATGCTTTGTTTTAAATGCTAAAATAATGACAAACGTGGTTCAACAAAACTAAAATGCAGAATAATTCCAAAACTGAAGTGTGTATAAACTTGAAGTTCAAGAGAAGAATAGTCACACTATCCAGCTGCAGTTCCACTACAGCAGAGATTCATCATTCCATGTGTAAGGAAATCCTTAGCTATTTTCTCCTATCCATAGCCACAGTGTATTGCTCCTTCAACTTAGCTGAGAGACTGGAGCGCCATCCCTGAGCTGGAGGAAATGATCCTCCTTTTTTAAAGCTTTTTTAGGGTTAATTTTCACCTGTCTGGTGAACTGGTTGAGGTTAACTGGTTGAGAACCAGAGAACAGTTGTACCAGCACAACTGAGGATACGCTGCGTTCTCAGGATGGCAGCTGGACAACACAGGCAGCTCTTCACACCCACCTTGCTGCCTAATCTGACATGTGGCATAAGAATGGTCCCCCTAGGAATGATGCCCTCTACAATCTTTTCCCTTTGCTTTCTACTTTCCCTTCCCATCTTTTCTTCCATGAACAAGTGTGCAAGAAGAAGAGCAAGGCATGGCCTTGGAGCTGCTGAGCTTCTTCAGCACCCACAGAATGACCCTCAGGGTTCATCCTCCAGCCATCTGCAGCGGCACTGCCATACTCGTATTGAGCAGCAGGCAACTCACCCCACAAGCCCCCATGTGCTTTCAGTGTGAAATAAAATAGTTCATTCAGTGTTTTGTTTTCAATTGACTACATATAGTTTCTCCTCATTTCCTCTTGTATCCTGTCTTGAGTATTTTAAAGCTACAGTATGCATTTTATGGTTTTATCAAGACTACAAATATCCGAGATGGGTAATGCAGAGGTGAACAGTGAAAGGCAAAGCAACTGTTGTCATATTAGAAGGTAAGTTATTGTCTTTTCAATCAAGTAATATATGCAGTCATAGAAACATGAGATCCATCCACTGATGCAATCACTCCTATTTTGTCTGTTCTTAATACCATTCACTGACAAAGACTCCATAATTTGCCCAAGCAGTCTCTTACAACACCTAATTACCTTCACTGCCTTTTTTTAACTTGGTTGGTTGCAATTTTTCAGCAAGTGGAACATGATTATGAAGATCTCTTTCACTAGTCTAGGCTCCATAACTTTCTTTTAAGCTGATCATCTTGTTCAGGACATATATATTTCAGAGGTTCCTGACAGGAAAAGCATGGTGGCTCTTCATGCCAGTGAAAAACTTTCTTCAAGGACACTCTTTTACTAGTCTGGTGACTGCAGAAGATACACATAAACTAAGGGGTATGATAATTTCTTTAACTCACCAATTTATAAAAACTGGCAAATGTTTCTTTATAATAACTTGAGAAAAGTTATTTTCTCTTTATAATAACTTTATAATAACTTTCTTTATAATAACTTGAGAAAAGAAGACCATCACCAGGGTGAAGAAAGAAGATGCTCAGGAGCTTTGTGTTGGGAACTTCCATAGCCTATTCCCTAAGAGAGAGATATTTCCTAAAAGCAGTTTCTTCTGTCTCATTTTCAGAGTCTGTAGCAAGGCTTAAGAAAGGACAGGATATACCCCTCTAGAGATAGTTCATCTAACTAAAAACAGACATTGTCAATGGAGACATCTGCAGATGAGTTAGTCTTCTCAATTCCCTTTACAGTTAGTGGAAAGAAAGAGCTGCATTTGGTTGTGATTCAGCTTATGCCTTGGACACCTTCTATAGGATGAGACATACCCCACAAATGCATAATTTGCTCCACTGAGTATAAACTGAACCTGAGATAAATAGCTTGTATATAGACATCTAGACAGTATGGATTTAAAGCAAAGTCAGAGGAACCCTTCTGCTGCTGACTTTTAACGGGAACAGTTTCCATGGATGGAGTCATTTTATTTGCCATCAAAATCACAGTCTTGTTTTGATTAACTTTTTTCTGGAGCTGCAGTCCATTAACACTCACTCATGCAGATTGTAATGATGTATTGTATATTCTTTTAAAATCTTTTATAAAAGCTCTAGTGTGTAACAATTTCACAGTAATTAGAATCACAGTTTTGACTATTATGAGGCATTTTCTGCTCGGCTTGGGGTTCTAAAATATAACTTCTGTCATTTGGCAGCTATACTGCCAAGAACATAGCAAGGTGGGGGAGATGTGTAAACAATTTACTAAAATTTCTATCCCAGATCAAAGCTAATGACACCCCAGAAGAGTCAAAATCATCTGTTTTCATTATCAGTCCATGAGAAAACTTCCTCCCCTCCAAAATTTTTCTCCCAAGATCAAGCGAAGAGGGCAAATTTGAGACTTCCTGGTAGCAGAGGGTGCAACTTAAGCTGCACTACAAAAAGCATCTGTGGAGAAACTCCCCAGGCCATCTCATGGAGCAGGCTCAGAGCCCAGAAGTTTGCACTGCTGAGCGATACCTGCTATTGCAGTGTCCATGTTCTGCTACTGCTCTTCTAGTCTGTTTCTGCCTCCACAAAGAAGCCCCAAGCTGAAGAACTGCATGAAGCAACGAGTAGATTAGCATTGAGAGAACCAGCAAATGTCTTAATTCCGGATTTTGTAGCAGGGTAAATACTGAAGACATTCTTGGCCCTTTAATGAATTTCATTTGATTCCCAGCTGAGCTGTTTCATATGGGCGCTGTGCTCGTGGCTATGGTATAATAAAAAAAGTGGCTGAGGCGGCTGCTGTTAATACTGATGTGCTTTACTACGGCAATGATTGTGTTCACTGCAGCTCCTCCAGACATGCCCCACTCTTTGGACACAGACTCTACCTTTCTAACCTGTGATTTGAGTATGAGAGCAACTGGTTGGACCGGTAAAACAGCAGCTAGCTGGCAGTGTGGAAGCTCATAAAGGTTGGTCAAGCAGCCTCCAACAGTTTGTAAGGAAAATGAGGGGTTAAATGACAAATAATGAGGTATATATTGCCACTAAGTTTCTAAGAAGTCAAGGCAGGAGAAGGGCTGGAATACCTAGAAAAATCAGTGTTGAAATTTGACACCCACAGATTTACCCAAACTGCAGCAGGACCTGGCAGTGCACGATGTGAGCAGCATGTAAAAGAAATTTGTGTGAATACTAAATAGCAATATGGTTGAAACCAGGAATAAGGACTTTCAATTTGGACAGTTAGATTATGCATAAATGGGGAGAAAGTCCTTTGTTTTGCTTTAGGAGTTTAGATAAGTAACATGAGCTCCCTGTATTTTAATTTTCTCATCTCTAATACTGAGATGAAAAACATGTATACAGAATTTGGTTATTTTCCTTAGTATGAGGTGATGCCTTGCTCAAGGAACACCATGGAAGTAATTTCTGCCTCTGCTGAAGCAAGAATGGATTATCTAACAACGACAAACTGTCACCATCATTTTGCCTTGGCAGGTAGAATAACTGATTCCTCTTCTTTTTAAGGATAAAAACACAAATCACTTTATCCATGAATAAAACATGCTGTCCTACAAAGAGATCACTTCCTCTCCAAATCCAGTGGTTGCCCAGACAAAATCATCTCAGAAACACCGCAAAAATAATGAGATGTAGCTGAACACAAGAACTCAAGAAAGTTAATAAATAAGGATGAGGGAAAGCACAGGAGAATTCTTTGTGAGACAGATACGGGGTTCAGAAATGAGAAGATTTTTAAACGGTCAGGATGTCAGAAGAGCGTTAAAGAAACATTCAGAGAGCAGACTTCAGCCCAGAGAGAGTACTGTAATTTTCTTAACTTCAGTACAATTTATTTCAAGTCAGTCAAAAAAGATCCCAAATGTATATGACACACTACTGCAGCTATGAGGAGATGAGTGATTGGGCTGGGAGCTGTAGAGGTGAATGCAGGACGGAACATCTAACCCTCCTTGACAGCTGCCTGCTGTGTCCCCACCATCCCTGAAGGAAATCCACGGGACGTGCTGAGCTGCAGACCCCAGATCCGCGCCCCTCCTCTGTCTCTTCCCAGCCGGCGGCTCGGGAGCTGGCACGTCTGCTGACCCGGGAGCGAGGCTCCCGCAGGTCCCACCGCTGCTCGTCCTCTTCTCTTGCGCAGGAGAGAAGCGCTCGTCCCCGCCGCCACACAGGCATGACATTTCTTTCTTCTGCTCTGCCCTCTCTCAGCGGGGCACTGCCGCTTGCAAGCTCGCACTGCCGAGCCCTTCTGAGGAGCGCGGGCACGGCCCGGGCGGCGGGACAGAGCTCGGCGGAGGACAGCGGCAGCGGGGCCGCGCAGCGAGCCCGGACTGCTCCGCGCCGCACCCGGCACGGCCGCGGGGAGCGCTCCGAGCCAGCGCCACGCTCCGGCCCCCTCCCGGCGGGGCTGGCCCCATTCCTGGCATCCCCCGCAGGGCACGGGGCTGCCCTGGCCTGATGTCCCCTCCTCAGCTCCCGCCTGACCCCGGCAAAGGCTTCTCCTAACTACAAGTTGGCTCACTTTAGATACAAGGAAAAACAGCTTCCAGCACCAAATTTAAGCCTCGGCAACATATTACAATTTAAGAATTCTTACACTTCTTTAATGCCCACGGGCACAGTTAAGACTCCACAAAAATTCTTAATTAAGTACGCAGAGAGATGACTTTAGGAGAGCAATTTCAAGCTTCTGTACACTCAGCTAGTAAACATGAACTTACACTGCCTTACTCTGTGGAATCAGAAACTTGGATCTGCAGTGTTTGTTCACCTCGCTGCCATTTTAGAATCATTCTCAGAAGGCTCTCAGGGTATGGTTTAGAGTATCAAGCCACAGAGGAAGTGTTGTTTGACTTGCTTAAGGATCACTAACATTGTCAATTCATCAAGTTGATTTATATTTCTTTTCCCCAGCTTTCCAAAATTGTCTCCTCTTTGGCTTTTCTCATGGCACACTGAATGATGTGATTCTGACATGCTCTCCATTTGTGATTGTCAGTAGCCAGAAAGATTTATAGCCTAAGGTTAAAAAAATTCCTCTGGGTATGCTCTCCTCTTGTTCTTTAGCTTAGGAGTCAGAAACAAGGAATTAATTTTAAAGTTACTGTAAATACTAATGCCGGATTAAAAATTCAAAATGATACCACTTTGGTATATATGTTTCAATATATAATATTTTGTGTTGGTCAAAATGATATGAAAAAGCCTCAGATTTTTCAGGACGACTGAAAAAATTTTATTTGCCACTTCTTACTGTGGTGATGATGTGATAAAACCTAAAAGTATGTTAAAATGTTCTGTATATTTTAACTATCATTGTAATTATCTTAAAGCAAATGGATTATTTTTTTTTTTACCTATTTTTTTCCACTTTGGTAAGTTTTAAATTTGATGTAAGAAAATATCTGAAGCTCTAACATTAATAAATGAATCCTGACTAGGATCAGACTCAAAGTCACCTACATTAAAGCAAAAAGTCCTTAAATTGCATGATTCAAATTCTAATTCCCTCTATTTTTCATCCACGTATTTAACTTCTGGGACTGATCTTTAGCATCACTAAACAAGACAGTAACATCTTTAAATGCTCCTCACACAAAATGAAGTTTGTCCATTTCTTGCATCTTAACAAGCAAATGATTCATTGATTCACACAGAGGATAAATTCTCACTTTATTCATTCACAATATACAAGGATCCTACATGTGTACATTCTTCCTTGCGTCATGGCTGTCCTGGAGTTATTTTCTCCTATGTCCTACTTACTTGCAGGATGCCACCACTGTTACATTACTAAATGAATCCCCCAACATTACTGAACTAAAATGGGTCCTAGATGCTATTTATTAGGTGATGAGCCCAAATGTCTCTATATGCCCCATATCTCATGCACAGGACACAAACTTCCATACTTTGCTTCCATTGGTAAGCTGCAAATTAAACTATGCTGTTTTTCTTCCTTAGCAAGTATCACTTGTCTGAACAGCAATTCTGACTGGATTATTATTGAACTGACAGATTGGTTTCACAATAAAGAGAAAGGTTTTTTAACAGCACACTGAGAAGAAAAAACAACAAAAATTTACTTTTTTTTTTTCATTTTCATTTGGTTAAATGTAGAACTAGCTGTGGTAACTACAAAAAGTAGGTGGTGAGTTTTATGCACTTTAAAATAATGCCCTCAAACATCCTGTGCATTTACAACTTATTATGTGAAATTGCAATCCCTACCTTCCTACTTGGTTCCTGTAGAAGTGGCAGAAAATAACAGAAGAGCAGTAAATGACAGATCCAGAAAAGAGATTTCACACAACTATTCCCTTTTTAGAACATTTTAAGCTTTATTAACAAAACACTTTAAACCTTGAATTAAGTGATGAAGCTCCTCGGCACTAGAAAACAGCTTTGAAAACCACTGTTTTAGTTTCCAAGAAGAAAAATCTTAATAACAAAAACATTTCTGTTTCCAACCCTAACAGTATCTGGCATAATGTGATATTGTAACAGAAATTCCTGTCTCTTGGTGAGTGTGGATGGCTTTCTGCTCCGCAGTAAAAGCAGAGGTATGCAGTGGAAGGGTCAGCTTTGAGCTTGGCAGAACACAGCATATGTGATTTTAGGCAAGTTGTTCGAGACCACGTCCAAGAAAGGCAGCAGGCAACACTTACAGTGCATAACTTCAGGGCCTGGTCTCCTCTTACAGTTCAGGTGGAGGACTGCATAACTGGGGAATTGTCTAAATCTAGCTAGGAGAGAGATCACTGAGAACAGTAACTGGACTGAGTGCCTGTGGTGTACCATTGCCTGCCTCTTGCCAAGACAAAGTTGTGGGCAGGTGCACAAGCATACAGCTAGATGTGCAGGGAACCAAAAGCCCAAACCCCTCCCAAATGCTTCAAACACACTTTTCTGAAATTTCAGCTCCTTCAGCATTAGATGATAGCTGATGGGGCTTTTAAAAGGATCAAAATACTGGATTTATGTGCCTAAAAGTTCTGTCTGTCCCACATGAGGCATTCCAGCAGCACTGAACTCTCCAAGTTAATTTTTCTTTTTACCTCAGCTATTTCAGTGTTACCCATAATGTGCAGAGCAGGTGTGTGCTAAATTCTTTTTGCATCTGGATCATAATCATTCCGTATTCACTCCTTTACAGGTAGAACAGAAATACCAGTTCCCTACTCATATACTATGAGAAGAAATATATAAATATTTTTGTAAAGTGTTCAGATAATACAGACAGGGGCATTTAAAAATTATATGGAAGTGTAGCTATGCTATACAAGGTCTAAACAATATAGTCACTTAGAAGATCAAAAATCACTTCAGAGGGAAGAAAAATCAGGCACTCCCCATCTTTCTAGAACACCATTTGAATTCCAGTTGAGGCCTTTTAGCTGTCAAAGTTGTGATATGTAATTACACTGTAGATACTATTAAGAATTAGTAGTTTATTCTAGTAAGAGGAGGAACATAAATACAGAAAGCATTCTTAATACTAAGGTTAATTTTTTGATGGAGCTAGGGGATTAGTTTTGAGTATGGAGTCTGAGGGATTTCCCATAAAAGATCTTGTCAGAATTAAGTTTCTCGTGATATTTTCTAAAACCCAGGTTTCCTTAGTACACATGAAGTTAAAAGTCCATCACCTTTTTTTTTCAGTATCTTCAGCAGAGCTACATCTCTTACCAACCATACAGTATTGAAATCAGGAGCCTTATTTACTAAGAAACACTTCATCTCCACAGCAGAAGCTGTGATGCCAGAAGGTAAATAGTGGAGAGGACACAGAAGTGGGCATGGCTGGCTCCAGTCCTGTTTGTAGATACCCTCAGGGCTTCTCTGACCCATAGTCAGAAATTTATCACTCTGGTGGTTCACTGCCCACGGGGTGTCTGGGGCACACGAAGAGTGCATTGGTTTTGCACAGCCTGGTTTTTGGTAGCAGGGGGGTCACAGAAGTGGCCCCTGTGAGAAGCTGCTGGAAGCTTCCCCCATGTCCAGCAGAGCCAATCCCTGATGGCTCTGAAGATGGACATGCTGATGGCCAAAACCGGGCCAATGAGAGAGGCTGGTAACGGCTCTGTGATGACATATTTAAGAAGGAAATCAAAACAAAGTCAGGTTCTTCTCCTAGTCAGAGAAGAGGAGGAGGTGAGAACATGTGAGGCAAACAACATGGTGACACCAAGGTCAGTGGAGAAGGAGGGGCAGGAGGTGCTCCAGGCGCCAGAGCTGAGATTCCTCTGCAGGCTGTGGTGAGACCATGGTGAAGCAGCTGTGCCCCTGCAGCCCGTGGATCCCTGAGGGATGCAGAGATCCTCCCACAGCCCGTGGGGATCCCCAGGGCATGCAGAGATCCTCCCACAGCCCGTGGGGATCCCCAGGGCATGCAGAGATCCTCCCACAGCCCATGGGGGAGGTGCCCATGCTGGAGCAGGTGGATGCCTGGAGGAGGCTGTGATCCAGTGGGAGACCCGGTGGACATCGGGCCCTGCTCCCAGGCTGGAGCAGCCTGTCCTTGGAGGACTGCACCCCGTGGAAGAGTGACCCACGCTGCAGCAGTTCTGGGAGGGCTGTGTGCCCCTGAGAGAGACTCGCGTTGCAACAGGTGCGGTAGCGCTGCTGCTCGGGGGAGTGGGCCCGCGCCGGAGAAGCTCATGGAGAACTGTCTCCTGTGGGAGGGACCCCATGGCCTCCCCGGGGAAGGACTCCTCTCCCGGAGCAGTGGAAGAAAATCTCGGTGATGAACTGACCAAACCCCCAGGCCCTGCCTCCCTGCTCTGTTGGTGGGAAGGAGAGAGGGGCTGGGGGGAAAGGTGTTTTAAGGGCTTATTTTACTTCTCATTATCCTCCTCTGATTCTGTTAGTAATAAACTTCACCTTGCAACCTTAAAGTTGAGCCTGTTTTGCCCTTGAAGTGTTTCTCCTGGTCCTTATCTCACTCATGAAGCGTTCGTTAATGTTTTTTTTCCCTCTCCGCTGCCCAGCTGTGGCAGGGGAGGGTGAGCGAGCCACTCTTGTGGGTGTCTGGCGATGAGCCAGTGTCAAACCATGACACAGAGAATCCGATGGTTCACCCTTGACGATTCATGCCCCTTTCTAGGATGCCAGGGGCTGGAAAAACAGTGGCAGTTCTCATGCTGAACCCAAACCACACAGGGCACCTCTGCGCTCGGCCTGTGTTCAAGGTGTACAACCTCATGCCATGCGAACTGGTCCTGGACGGTTTATGCGGACTGTTAACACAGGAAACTAACCTGCAGCCCGTAGTGCCACCTGCAGTTTGGGCTCTGAGGTTTTAACCCCGGTGCCCGCAGGCGGGACAGGAACGGAGCGCCGCGGACTGGGGATCACGCGTGTCCCCGTCACTGCGCTCCCGACGCGAGCAAGGACTAACAGAGCCCTAAGGCCCGGCGGGACAAGCGCCGGCTTCCTGACGCTCCGGCTCTTCGGGGGCTCCCCTCCAGCGGTGCGAGGCTCTCTCTGGCTGCCACGACGGTGACGGAGGGGACGGAAGGAGCCCCGGCCGGGCTGCGCGGACGCTGCGGGCGTCAGGCGGCCGCGCACCATCCCCGGGCTCTGCCCCGCCGGGCCGGCCCCGCTCCC
>VZSE01015397.1:445377-519489 GCA_013398275.1 Promerops cafer | reverse complement strand
AAAAGCGGCGAGCTGCGCTCGGCCCCTCGGTGCCCGCAGGTCCCCGGCTGGTGACGCGCACCCGGCCCGGAGCGCCCCGCGCTGCCCTGGTGCTCGGCGGGCCAGCCTCCCCTCGGCTCCGCTCGGCTCCGCTCCGCGGGGACGGACGCCGCGTCCCCAGGGCACGGAGGCGGCTGCTGCGTCGCCGCTTGCGGGTCTCCTCCTGGAGACCAGCGCAAATGGTCTCTTGGCGGGGTCAGCAGTTTGTGTCATAGTTCATCTTTTGGTGAACTGAAAATTACCTGATACTCATGTAAAACTCGATCATAAGTGTTTGTGGGGAAACCTCAAGAAGGTCTGAAGTGACAAAAGTTTTTGAGAATCCCGCCCTCCGGGTCTTTATAGCTTTCACATCTGTTCGATCATAATGGTGATTTATTTTTCGTATAGCAGTGCTGTCTGAGCTTTACTCGATGTTCTCATTGGTTCTTTTTTCATAACCGGTATTCACATGTGAGCTCAAGACAGCACTCAAGCCCTTTCCAGTCTCCTATCAAGAGTAAATGAATAGTTTATAATAATAATTTTGGCCATAAAGGGGGAATCTAGCTACGTACCATGCCTTGCAAACATTATAGTGTAGAGAAGATAATGGCAGAGACAAGCTGTGTGATCTTGGGTTTTCATTTATGTACAGCCAGTCTGTGAAGAAATAATTGAGCAGTAGAATAATTCCCCACTCATGAATTAATGCTTAATTTGGTTTTGTAGCTAACAGGAAGAACATTGCATGGGATGTATTTTAGCATATGCTAGTAACTTGCCCATTGAAATAGTGCCCGTGCTGTCTTTCCTGCACCTTTTTCTTTAGGATTGAAGCAAAACAAAATGGAATTTCAAACATTCAGACTTTGGCTCAAATTCCATTAATCTCAGAAAAAAATTTTAGCTGGTATTGAAGAAATAGTGCTGTAAGTGAATTAAAAAGGATGAAGAAGTGAGCTTGCTTGTCAGTGTGTCTGGAGATCAGTATATAGTTAATTTCACTCTGGTATTTGGTTGTATCACCATGAGGTCATTAGACTAATTGGGATTGATTGACCATTCCTTTCTATCTCTTGAATGAAGGTACAGTGCTTGTGAAGCTCAGCTTGGATGGAAATCATACAGGTTTTCACAGAAGTTGCCCTAAACTACCTTGTGTTGGAAAATTTTCCAGTTTTTATTTTTCTTGAGCAGATATTACAAAATGCAGGGAATTTAGTTCTTTGGGGGTTTTTTGTTCGTTTTTGGTTTTTTTTTCCTGTTGTTCTTGGGTATTGGTGATAGAAAAGAGAACTGAGCTTTTTCACAGGATGGGTAACACACACTGGGGACATGTCTCTGTACATTTAGCCCTGGATTGTTTTGGCCCAGGGTCTTGCAGAGTGTATGTTTATACTCTAAAGTAGAGGCCCGGTGTAGGATATTCAAGCTTACTGCTTCTGGACTTGGCTAATTCATACCTAGGTGAGCTTCCTACTCTTAGAAATACCCTCCACATTTTGTTTCCAAGAGTTCTCATTGACAGTTCTGGCATTGTGCTAGGTGTAGAGTTTTGCATATGGTTGGGGTTGAATGAGAAATTTCAGAGGACCAGCTGATGAGTTTTATCATATCAACTTCTCAGTCTCTTCAAGTGTACATCCAAATGAAAGGCTGGTGTGTGTTAGTACAAGGGACTGTCTCCAGATCCTGGTGCAACAAAACTTTTCATTGGTAAGGTGATCTCAGCAGTTTTGTGACCTAGTTCCTAGCAAAGAACTTGAAAACAGTTCTAGGAATTTTATGTAGCTCATTTTAAATCTCTCTAAAATAGATAATTTATGTGAAACCAGGTGTATGGTTGGTATGTCCTTTATATAGCCAGGCCTTTCTAAACAAGACATTTTATGCCTACATATTGCTAAAACATGAATCTGCGATTCAAGGTTGGGAAAGAAGAATAACAACATGTAACAAATGACATAGTTTGTACCTTGCTTTGCTTTTCACTCAGGTTCTTTGAGACAGAGGTAGGAGTTAACCATGGTTAAATTTTTTTAGGTACATGCGTGGTACATGTGGTTAGGAAAGATAACTGACAATAATTGTGTTTTCCGGTGTGGGAGCTGTTGTTTTTATTTTTTCTTTCTTTACTTTGTTGCTGTATCTTAAGCTTTAAATTGTATTTGGACGTCTGTGAAGCAGGAAAACAGCTTGTTTAACTTCATGGTCTAGATCAATGGACTTAGATGATCCAATACCAGAGAGTGCTGTGGTATTGAAAGAGAAGCTTATATGTTGTTATGTAACATATATTTTACAGTAAATCTTATTTACTTGAGATAAAGGTGATATGTTGCTCCTTTTTTTAAAATTTTTAATACTGGTGCTCATTATCCTAGATAAAATGGCATACTTCCTGCTTCCTTCATAAATACAAGAAGTAGAAGCTACGTGGAGTGACAAAGCCAAAAACTGCTAGTGTAGCCAAGGAGCCTGGTGTAGTAGTCTTGCACATCACTTGGTTCCTGGTGATGTGCAGCCTCTTACTAGGACTTTCTTAAGCTGTGTAGAACTTCATAGAATAAATATTTATCATATTTTCAGTGATACATTAAAGATGAATTTGTCCCATGAATGGAATTATTAAAAAAAGCAAACACCTTCATTTTAGGAGCAGGTTTTGGAGTACGCAAGTGTAAAATAAGCACAATCTGCAAACAGGCAGCAGTTCAAGAACTATTAAAATAACAATTGACTTTCACAGAAAATGCATGTGACATATTGTCAGAATTGGACAGAATAAGCCAGGTTTTCTTTTCTTAACCTTGCACAGCAGCATAATGGTGTTAAACACATCACACTGTGCTAAACGGAAGCAGTGACTTTCGTCTGTCACAGCTGAGATTTTTGGGATCTTTGAGTGCTGTCACAGTAACTCTTGTTTCAGTCAATAATTCTCTTCAGTGATTATCAAAATGAAAAAGAGCAAGGAGTGGCATATTCTTTAAACTAGCTTCCTTTTGATATAAATAGAAAAAGTGAAAAAAGTATTTTTTAAGATTTTTATTAGCTCTGAGTGCCTCTTGCTTAAGTTCTCTGTAACATTAAATTAGTATTGCTATTTTCTGTCTTAAAAATTGCACTGCTTCAATGAAGTGGCACTTCAAAAGTTTTCATTACCATGTTCATGTGAGACTTTTTTCAAGGAACCTTTTGTCATTTTTGAAAATATCATAAGATGGTTTATAAGATGAAGTATAACGGTGTGTATATTTATTGCAAATGTGTGTATCTGAGAACACATTATATACAAAAAGAGAAAATTCCAAATGAATTTAAAAACTGAGCACTTCTATCTTTAATGTCTCTAGTCATTAGAGTCCACTTTAGGTGACAAACTCCCTTTCTGTTACTTAGAAACTGAATCAATGTTTAGTTGTATGGAAAGTCTCTAGGAAATAGGAAACAGTCTAACATTTTATCTCTGTAATAATCTATGTGCAATTAACTTTTTTTGATGTGGTTTTGTTGTGTTCTGTGCTGTCTTTGCTTTCTTTTAGCTATTCCTAATTTTCAGTTGTAATCAAAGGGTCAGATCAGTTTGCTCTGGGTTTTATATATGGATTTATGGGATTACAGCAGGCAAAGGTGACATGCTGGGTTTTTTTTTAAATTTTGACAGCAGCGTTGCCAGGGTTAGCATCTGCAGCATGCAGCTGTGAAACTGTGCCTCTGCCTGCACCTGCCAGATGAGAGTGCACAGAGGTGGGCTGTGGGTGAAGATTCGGTGTCTGTAACAGAGAATCAATATGTGAATGAGCTCTGGAGATAAAATCGCTGTGGGGTCCCTGAGTGACTGCTGTGGTAGCAGCTATATGCCAAGGTGACATTTTGGAGTCTGAAATTTCTGTCTCCCCCAAAGTGGTGATGATTTCCTTCATTTCATCAGGTGCTTGTAGATATCAAGGACTTGAAAATTATGATCCAGTTCACCAGTGGAAGTCTAGGTAATTATAGGAGGGTTATTTCATATCTGGTTGCTCGGGCCAAACGAACCTTACTGGACGCAAAAATGAAATACAGGTTGTGTCTCTTGGCTTGCGGTAGACTTCTTGAGTGGTTTTAGGCAAAAGCAAACATTATCCCAAGTGCCTCAGTTCCTTAGACCTTGTAACATTTTGATCTACACCTGCCATGGTTTCCAATTTAGAAAAACCCAAGTCTAAAACAAATGTATCAATTGCTCAGCACCAGCCTATAGGTGACAGGAGAACTTGTATTAAACTTAGACACTTCTTTACCTTCCATGTTTTTTTCTTCTAAAATCCGTAATTGCTTCTGCCCAGCCTTGTATTATGTCTCTGGGACTTGAGTTATTATTGTCTGACTCTTTTGATAGATTTCTTAATAAAAAATTCATTGTTTGACAACATTGTAAAAAGACTTGTATAATTTTACTGCAGTTCTTAGTGTTTTCTTTCTTCTACCGTTTACATAAAATTCAGTATTTCTAAAATTAATAAATCTTTCATTCATCAGCTGATGTTCTATTCTTTGTCCTAGAGGTTTTTTCCCATTCCTGTAGATGTTGTACTTGTGTGATGAATGGTAGCTGTACCTTCTGTTAATACATAATTCAGACACTATTCCATTTGGAATCACGCTGGAATGAAGGCATTGATAATTTCCAAGTAAATGAGTGGGTGGAAATCAGACAGCTTATTTATTTTTAGGCGTTTAGCTTGTCAGCTTTTGTGAATGTTTGTGTTCACTCACATTCTTGCAGTCTAACCGTGAATTTCCAGGGACCATCATGTGTCTAGAACCATTTAACTTTGCCCATGCATATGAAATGTAACCCTGTGGTGGTTTTGGTTGAATTTCAAAACACAGAATTTAGAACAATAACAGTCTTATGAGCGATCCGAGATGGCTTCAGGTAGATGGAACAACTTTCAGTGCTTAATTTTTCACTGTCATTTATGTTAACTATGTGTTTTGAAGTGCAAGAAAAACTGACAGTGTTTAGATCTATTGCTGTATTTGTTTTTCCAGCTGTTGTAAAGTTTAAAAAAAATACTAGCAACAGTTATCCTGGTACCTTCTTATTAGTAAAGCCACTATCTAGTAATGAAAACTTTTCCTTAAATTTTCTCAAAATTTTTTCTTGTGTATAGAACAGCTATACATGCATCGATGTATATGTATATAAAATCACATTCTTAGCAATTTCCTGATCTAGAGGATAAATAAAGCTCAGGCAAGGTAGCGTTCTCTAGCTGACTTGATGAATATGCCTGCTCTCTTGGAGATCTTAAAAATCCTAATAATAAAATAAACTGTCGTTTCTATCTTGCCTAGGTAAACAGTGATATTTTTTATACCTTTGGACACTTCCCTGGTGCAGAAAGCCTTCATATGCGTGTGTACCTTTATTGAAGCTCCTTTTTCTAGGAGTGTGTAGATTCCTTTCAGAGTGGAAGTTCTAATGGCTTTTCTAAAATTTCAAGTGAAAATGTATCCACCTGTAGCAGAAATGCAATTTTAGTGTTGTTTGTAATTGTTTGAAACTACTCGGGAGAAACCTCTTGTAGCCTATTTTACCTAACAATGGATAAATTTTATCATTTATTGGATAACTAGGTATACATTTTTTTACTGCATATGTTATTATCCTGAGAGACTGCAAACTTAGAAGCTGAATTGATTGTGTTAGAGCATGAGCACAGTTTGGGTAATAAGGTTTCAGAGATCTGTTCTCTAGTAGTTTTTTTAATATTAGTAGAAGTCACTTTCTTAGCTCTGTTGCTCTTTAATGCCGTTCTTCAGATGTGTATCTTATCCATCATATGCACATTCAAATTCCATTACTATCTGAAAATCTCAATTTTTTTCTCCCTTTGCCCACAGATATGCGTGATAAAATGAGGAAATGGAGGGAAGAAAACTACCGAAACAGTGAACAGATAGTAGATGTTGGAGAAGAGTTAATTAATGAGTATGCATCTAAACTTGGAGATGACAGTAAGTAAACAATCATTATATTTGAAGTTTCCTTGTCTGATTTGGTTTTCTTTTTTCAGTCTGTATTTTATTTAACAGCCTTTGTATTGTCGTTCAGTATCTGCTGATATTGATTAAGTATATATTATTTTCTTAGTCTAATAGGCTTCCAGAATTCCAAGAGCTTATTTCTTTCCCAAATATGGGCTGCAGTGAAAACAGCTGTAAAAATTACCTTGCTATAGCTTGCTATATAGTATTTAGACTGCAATGTGGAAACTTTATTTGAACTATTAGTAAGATATTATTTGCCTGATTTTCTGTTCTTCAGCACTGTGACAGAAATTGAAGCAAGTCCTCACAGGGATCTGTCTAGAACATGGCAGTTATGATGTTGGGAAAAATAGAAAATTAGAACTTTTTTGCCTTTCAAGATGTCAGAAAGTACTTTGGCACTAAAAGTGCTAAATTGCTTAAATAAGTTTTTGATTAATTCCAGCAGTTTCTTAATTTGTTTGTGTTTCAGCCATGATTCATGGGAGTAGAAGGGGAAAAATGTACAGACAGAATTAATTAATCCTGTTTACATGATAGGTGCTTCCTAGTATCTTAAACAAACCCCCAAACCAATTATCTGCATTTATTGTCTCTTTGTGTCCAGTTTGGATAATTTATGAACAGGTGATGATTGCTGCCCTGGACTGCAGTCGAGATGATTTGGCATTGGTAAGTTTTCAAGCTGACTTTTCTTTCACATTGTATGTATTCATCCTGGGTGTCTCTTCCAGATAGTTTTTTGGAAGTTACAGGATATTCTGAACTCCATAGCTTGGACTGGTAGAAAGACTATCCATCAAGAAACACACAGCAATGAAGAAACTGCCACCACCTACCTCCTCTAAGGCATAACTTTTGTTTAGACAGATCACATCTCTTCCAATAGCCATGAAAATATTTACAGCTACTCTGGTATGGGCTAAAGGTCAAGAATAATATTGAAGTTGCCATATTGTACAGAGAGTGTTTGTTTATTGAAAACCTCTCAAATTATATTGGTTTTCTGAATGTTTTGAGGTAAAAGGACCCATCTTACATATCATGTTATATGTCATGTTGGCTACCATGAAAGAAAGTCACTGACATATTGGAGCAGGTCGTCAAGATGAATAAGACTGCTGGACTGGAAAGGCTGAGAGATCTGTGTTAAGTCTTAGGAAAGCCAAGAAGAGATTTTTGAATACTGATGGGAAGGAAGGTGTAAAGAGGGTGGGCACATATTTTCATAGGTGTGCAACAAAAGACAAGTGTGGGACATAAGCTGCAACAAAGGAAATTCCACTTACATATTATGAAAGTCTTAGTGAATGCTTTACGACAAATGGCACTTTGAAGCTGTGGAAGCTCCTTTGGAAATGCTTAAAAATAGGTTGGGATATGGCTCTGCACTCCCTTGGAAACTAGCTCTGTTTTGAGTGGGGATTTGGAGCAGGTGACCTCCAAAAGTCCCTTGCAATCTAAGTGATTTGGTGATTGTTGATAAAAATATTCTTAATGGATATTTGAGTTTTGTCAATTTGTATGCAAATTTATTTGAATGATATAAATAACAATTGAGACAGAATTCGCTTATTTTGAACTGTAACCTCTTTGTTAGATTAAAAACAAAAAAAGCCACTGAAACAAACAAAACAACCCAGTCAGCTTAGCTAATCCTTTAAAGGCAAAAACAGGAAAAGGCAAAAGTTTGTCTTACAGGAAAATTTTAATAATCTTTTCACCCCTCCTTCACAAAACAGTCAGAAGAAAACAGAGGCTTACCTTGTGCCCTGAAAGCCGTCAAACGTGAGCTTATTCTAAGTAAAAAGCCATTTTCAGGGCTCCAGGTCTTTCACAGCAATTACTCCTCCAGTGCCTTGTTCTCTGTCAGATGACAAAATACCTCATAAAATCTTTGAGGTTCGTGTGCTGTCATTTGGGTAAAACTTAATGCAAGGGGTCAGACTAGAGGATGAAGTTGGGAGAAGGGCAATTTGAAAGTGGGCAGAACTAGATGGGGTTATCTGGCATCCCATATATATATATGCATATGGTGAAATGGAATATGCTGGAAAATATAGTACAAGACTTTGAACTTGTGAACCCACTGAACTTCCCTCTCTTTTGTCCCTCAGAAGAAAATACTGTTGTAGTATAGCTGTTTGTTTAAACAAAAACAAATAGACTTACTGTTTAAATAAATACGTTTTTGTGTCCTGATTTATATGTAAAACAGATTTGGTCTTTTAAAGAAGACTTTCACAAAATTGTTGACAGAGCCAGTGTTGAAAGATCAGTTGTGAAACATTCTTTGTTTTTACTAACCCTGGCAGGGAGTTTAAATTTCAGTGCCTGTCCCCTTTAAGGAATATTGCTTGAGATGAGGGAATGCAACATTTATATGCAGCTCAGAAATTAGATTAAAAGCATAGGTGGAAACTTAAGAGTGTTTTTTTTTTTTTTAATTGGATTGACTTACAATAACTAAGTAGTTAATTTGAAGAAGTTAACATCATCTGTGGCATTTTACTACAGCTGTCGCTCCAAAGTATAGAAACAGCTTTGGCACTTCTGGTTTTTTAGCAGTGAGCTTTTGACAGCTGGGATGCATTTTGCTTAGGGGGATAGGTATCATCTACTCCAAATGAGAAGCTGAGGTAGTTTTCAGAGTAATTTCTGTGACTTCTGTTTTTCCTTTTTCTTTCCTCTGTTTATTACTTTGTCCTTTCTGTCCTGCACCAAAAACCCATGCGTAATGTGCCCCTGCTGCAGCCAGCCAGTTGGTTCACACAGGTGGTTTAGTGCAATCACCTATTGTTGGCAGCATTTGCATTACCAGTGTTTTACCTGCTGAAGTCCAGGTTTATCTTTCTCTGCCTTTGATGTTTAAAAAGTCAGAAGGCAAATTAAGTGCAAGTTGAAGTTTCACATGCTAATTATGTTTGCCATTGTAACTGGGAGAATTCTGAGAGAATCTCGCAAGTAGATGGTGCAAAACCAGTCCTCAATAAAATAAATTATTATGGCGATTACAAGTCCCATTTAGAAAGAGGACATTCAGTGCTGCTGAGTCCGGAACATTTTGAAGATACAGCTGGTGTAGTTTATTCATGCGCTTTTGGTTTTATCAGTGTTCCACTGAGTTGTTCCTGACTGTCTTACAACTTTTCCTGTGACTTTATTGTGTCTGATAGCTTAATCTACAGGAGTTTATTTTGGCCCCTGGACTACTGTGTTTGGTTGACTAATGGTTGTGTAGTGAGCTCTAAAGTGAACAATTCTCATCTTGCATTACTCCTGCACTTGAGCACTACTTTCATATTGTCAATGAGGATTTTTTAGATATAAAAGTCCATCTACAGATTGTGGACTTTAGTATTGTAAATGTTACAATTTTTGTTATTTGTACAATTGTTTTTTTGAGAAAAATAGCACATGTTTATAAAAATGGCTATCCTTCAGGGTTAACTGATCACTAGACCAGAGGATGGATTTATTTTATGCAAAAGTGCTTTTTAAAGTCTACAAGGTTGTCTGGGTTTTAAAAGCTGGAGTGAATCTGCTTTTCTGGAGTTTTATGTAAATTTTCCTGTCTCTTAAGAATGGTCAGAGATTAGTTCAGTTATCATGTAACATGCTGCTAAGTTCATGTAGTTTTTTATTACTAGAGCAACCTCAGTTCACCTAGACATCACTCAAAGTGCCAGTAAACAATTTCTGTGCTAAACCTGAGCCTTTCTATGTGAAATTGCATTGTAAATATCTTGGTTCATTGCAAATTAAGTTGATTGTGATGAAAATAGTCTGTTCTTGCTTGACCACAACTTTGGTCACTGTTGCTTTTCTCTCTTCTATTTCTTAGCATCTGGGAGAGATGTAAATATTCCTCTTGGATGTGCTTTAGCAACCTGTTTATCTATAGAAACAAAGAGGGATCCTACTAATTGTTACTGATTTGTACTTGGTCCTTTGACCAGTGGATTTGATGAGATGGAACAGATTATGTAGATAGGCCTCTTCTAGAACCTTAGGTCTGAAGAACAAGTTTCTAAGTTGAGTTGCATAAATAGGTGCCTGAAGAGGATTCAGTGTGGAGCTTTTGACATGATGCACACCACTGGTCTGTTTTGAGAGCCTGTGGGCTGTTGTGCCTCCCACTGTCATGAGTTAGCTACGAACTTTACAATGCTATTTAGCCACATTCATATGGTTACGAGTTAGTTTGCTGTAGGGAAGTTGTGACTCAGTCCCTCTACCAAACATCCTCTGCTAATCCAGAAAAATCTGCCTGTGATGAATTCTTTTTATCCAGCCCAGGTGTCTCATTGATTTCAGGAGTTAAAAATTATCCCTCTTCGGCCAGCAGTCAGTACCCAAGCCAGTGGCAAACATTTTCTTTGGATTTCAAAGTTTTATTTTAAAAATAAACACAGCATTGTATTAGCATAGTTTGTTCCATTGTGAAATATCCATTTATTAAACAAGTATCACTTAAGCTCTTACTGTCTTTGTTTTTTTTACTGCCTCGTGTTACTGTGGGGCAACTAAATAGAATTCAAGTTTTAATAGTGTCAGAGCTGTTCTGGTAGGTGAGTGTAATTTTCTGGGCAAATAACTATTTCCAAGGGGGCCTGACAATCTAATGCCCTGTATGGAAGATACTTCTTAAAATCAGTCATCTAACAGACAGAATATCAGTTTCTGACCTTCTCTTTATCAATGCATTTTATTGCTTGTTTCAAAAATTGGTATTTACTTTTACTCAGAACTGGCATGGCAGATAGTTGAATTATGAGCAAAGGCCTTTTTTTTTCCTGTTTTTTCTTCTTCTGGCTTCTGTGAAGATAGTTATATTCACAATAGTATTTTTGGTTCTTTTTATAGTTTTGTCTTCAGGAGCTGAGGCGGCAGTTTCCTGGCAGCCACAGAGTTAAACGGTTAACTGGAATGCGATTTGAGGCTATGGAAAGGTAAAACCTGAAATTTAAAAAACTACTTTCTGTCTGAAAAACTTGTTTGCTCTTCCTTAAAAAACCATTTAGACATTATAAAATGGCAAAATAATGCTGGGCAGTTTCTTTATCGGAAATAACAGTGTGCATGATCATAGTAAGATTTTTAGACATCTGTATTGCATATTTGCAGGTACTATATACAGTTTCATTTTTGCAGTCTTCCCATCAGAGATCATAGATGAGAAGGATCTCTTACTTCACAGCATAAGTCATTATACAGTAGAACACTGCACGGTTTCTTGGCAAATTCTGTGAGTTTGTTCTCAGAGAGCTAGGGCCACATATGAAAATCAGTGCCAGTGGTTTTTTTGCCTTAATTGTTTTTCTATACCCCTGATTACTGCAGGGTGCAGCTCTTCACCCTTGTTACTGGAGTGTGGGTAAATGAACTTAAAAAGGATTAAATCTATAGAGTTTGTTATAGAAACAAATCAAAAACCATATGGAATAGAATGGCAGAACATAAAAATCAGTGACCTTTTTGAAATATCCTGTAGAAGGCTATAATGTACTATTATTCAACAGAAATTACTAAAATAATGAACAGATTAAAACTTTGCAACTTTCCAAATGAATGACCTCAGGACTTGAGAATGAACTTTATTGTACACATTTTTCCTTGGACACATCTTTGTTGTCAACATTCTGTTCCATAGCATTTGTCTTGTCTGTTAAGAATGACTTCCAGTGTCTTTAAATGATAGGAAATCTGTTCCATGCCACATTTGGCATACAGAGTTGGTGAGCTTGTAGCCCTTGGGCCATCTTGATAAAAAGGAATTGGAAGTACACCATAAATGCTTTTTCAAAAGATACTTACTTAGCATATGTTCTTTATCCATTACATTCTTGCAAAATTAGCTTTGAAAATGGTATTTGATATGAAACACTGGTGAATGTGCATTGCTTGGATCAACAAGAATGAATAAATGGACTCCATCCACAGGAGCTGTCTCAGGGCAATCAGATGCTCTACGTTTCACACTCACTTTATATAAAGTGCATGTTTTTGAAGAATTTCCATTAAACTTAGCTCTCCTGTCTTTATTTTATATAGGGTAGGACGACAGAGAATGACAGCAGTTTTTCCCTCTTCCTGAAACCTATTCAGATGTAAAATAGATCATAATTCCGTTCAGGCTTATGTGACTACATTAAAGATGCTATTGCATGGGAGCTGATCTTTGTGGGAGATGCCTGCTGCACAAACATCATGTGAGGTTTCAGCAGTGAAGCACTGCTGAGCCATATTTTTCTGAGAGTGCTCATCATTCTTAACTAAATGTCTCTGTCAGGTCAAATCCTTGAGATTAGAGTATCAGGGAGCAGAGAAATTAACAAAAACTGAAGTTTAATGTCCATAGATTTACTCTAGAAGTCAGAGCAGAAAGAGGCTTCAGCTTGGGGTTGTTTTGAACTGGAACCCACCTGCAGGTGCTCTGAGCCTTGCCCCGGAGGAGCGTGTCTGTCTCCCCTGAGTAGAAAAGAAATCTAGGAAGATTCAGGCTTCAGGCATCATGTTTTACTTCTATTGAAGTGAACACCTTATTAAATTCTAAGTGACTTGTAGGAGCTAGGGAGGATCCTGCTTTTCCCAACAGGAAGAGGAAACAGTGAAGAACATCCCTATAGTCTGAGACATCCTGTAGACACTTGTTAATAAAAAGAATAATGTTCTGGAACTTCACCCTGTAAAGCTGGGATTATGGCCATCAGATTCAGTCTTCTAAAATGCATTTGACAAAGCAGCAACTAACAGAGAACACAAATACAGCATTTTACAGCACATCTGCTCAAGTCTGTAGCAGACGCCTTCTGCTCGTTTCTGCTTTTGTGCTTCCTTTCGCACTAGTTCCTATACCTTGTGGCAGCTGGAGCTATGGTCATGTCAGCAGTGCTTAGGGAACAGTGTATGTAAATGAGTGTCTAAGGTGATGTCTAAGGATTGTGGAGCATCAGAAATCAATCGGCAGTATCTGACAAACTACTTGTTAAAGTACACATGAAGACACAATGTATGCCCTAGTTCTGTGGCGATAGCGCCACAGCTGTTTAGTGCCATGTGGTTTGAATTGAATTATTTCATTTTTTGGGGCCGTGTACACAGCTGACTGAACACACAGAGCTGTTTCCCAGAAGATTTGAAGGTTTGAAGTGCTCATAGCACTTGAAGTAACCTGTTTCAGGCACACTTCAGATAGCAGAATTAATTGATAAGCAAGTAAAAAAAGTGGGAAATGGTGGAAAACATTTTCTGTAAAGATTTATGTTACAATCTGTTGTAGATTCCTGTAGGAATCTTTCCAGTTTGCTGTATGCAGCTGCTTATACTTTTTAAAGTCACAACATGAAGTTTTAAGTTACAACAATGAAGTGGAATGTCATTATTTTGGATGGCTTTTCAAATTTTGGAGTTTCTGTTTCTTGGGAGATGTGAAAGGAGGAGTGGGGATGTGATGGTTGAACCTATTGGGCAGAGATAGAGAACAGGCAGGAGAGTGAGATGCTGGGTGTAAAATATCTAAGTTGCTGGTGAAACAGTATTTCATGAAGTGATTCGCATGTGTTTTTCTTAATTGGTGACAAAAAATACTGCTGTTGATACTTAGCACTCTGTCAAAATAATTTTGTATAAATATAATTTGCTTAGTATATGTATATTATATTTCAGTATAAAAAATGCAAGAGGGTTATTAGCTATTGCAAGGAGAGGCAAAATGTCAGAAGTTCTGTCTTAGCAGAAATAAATGTGAATGATTTCTTTGTACAGGTATGATGATGCTATCCAGTTATATGACAGAATTTTACAAGAAGATTCAACTAATACAGTAAGTTTAAAAGATAATTCTAAACTGCACTAGTGTGTTGTTTGAAATTGTGGCTATATTTTCTGTTTCAGTGTGGAAAAATGTGTGTCTGTATTGCTGTATTTGTTTCCTTTAGTTTTCTGTTATAATAACCAATGTTACCTTCATTTCATGATGGGAAGATGTGATGTAATACCTGCTTAAACACGGATTTTAGGAGACAGATTATAACTAGTGATCTTTCCAGAAGTTGTAGTACTGTTTAGAGTTGGGCCTTTCAACTCTTTCATTTCCTAGAATATTGAGTATTTAAAAGACTAATATAGTCTGCCATGTGTCCTCGGTGTTCCTGGTGCATAATCTTAGTTAAGGATTAACTATTAATACACTCAGTTAGTGCTTGAATAGCAGTTATTTTGATTAATGTCTGGGTCTTGAATCAAAATGCATAAAGCATGCCAATTGTATAAAACAAAATCTGAGACAGACTGTACTGTTCTTCTAAGCATTTTTTGAATACTGTTTGTAAAAGCCACTGTGAGCTATTAGCTGCCAAAATAAAAGTCTAGAGAAACTTGTAGCAATATATTTTCATTAATATTTTTTCCCACAAGGATAAAACTTGAAATATGAAGAAACGATGGAGTTTCAGATTTTTTTATGACATAGATATTTATTGGAAAATCAAGAAATTATTATTAATCATTGAGGATATAAGCGTTACTTGGTTTTGAGGAACTGTCTACTGGGTAAACTGTGTAAATGTAATACTTGGGCTATTGCAGATGTTTTGGCAATCTCACATGAATCTTCCTAGGTGTGTGTTGAACCTCTACCTTTCCTTGGTCAGCTTATTTGATGTGGTCTGTGCTTCAGGAGGGGAAAACCCACAGAAACACAGATAACTGGGATTAACTAGGGTATACCAGAGCTGGATATAGATCACATGCCATCTCTTAAACTAACTAAACCATTAAAAAAACCCCACAAAACAAATTAAAAGCAAGCAGCAACAGTAAAAAACACCCCAAACCACCAGAAAGTTATTTTTGAGGCAAAACATCTGGAAACAATGTCAAGTTAATTACTTGGACAGCAGTGGTGGGTTAAAGTCTGTCTGTTAGCAGTGCTAGAACTCACAGATTTTGTGCACGGGTAAAAGGAACTATTTCAGTTCTTCACTCCTCTTTTTCACTCTCCCTGAAATAGTAGAAGCTCAAGAAGTTTTGACCAGAAGATGCATAGGTGTCCACAGTAAATGGTGGATTTTGTCACTGCATGGCCCAAAGAGTTTGACACTAAATCTTCAGAGTCAGATTGGACCGATATGGAACCCATTTGCAGTGAAATCACAGAATGGGTCACCTTGGTGCATGTTTTATGACCTTTTGCTGACACCAATGGAAAATGGAGCACCATATTACAGTGACTTTTATGGACCACAGATCTTTGAAATACGCATTTTTGGCAGTTTCACACTTTGCTATCTCAACATACTAACATCATCTGAGTGCTTTGTTGGATGGTGTTGAAAAACAAAATTATATATTTAAGTAAAATGCATGATTATTTCTTTATTTGCATTTTATCTGTAAACTTGTAATATTTAGAAGCATAAGTTGTAAATATTAGAACAGTTGAGTGGTTTAATTTCTTGATTCTGATAACAGAATTGGAGAATGTTAAATGCAAAGTTCCTTGCTATATAACTAGAATTGGTTGGGTAAGGTTTGCATGTCAAGAGTAAAAGTTAAATAAAAACTTTTGATAAGTTGTCATGTATAGATTTCTTTGTGTCATTTACCTGTTAACTATTTCCATGCACACATGTGGCTGCTGTAGGAAACTAAATATTTGAAGATTTTAGAAAAGCAACTGTTGCTGAGTTTGTCTTGGCTTTCACCTAACTTATAGACATTTCTTCTGGTCTGCTGACACATGGAGTTGCTTATATACATTAAATGTTTTGGCAAGTGCTTTAAATGAAACAGACATTTGTTCACACAAATCATATAAAAATCATACCTTGCATTGACTGATCAAAAAGTAGCATGGAAAAAGATTTTTCAAAAAAATTACTTCTTTTAGACACAGCAGAATTTTCCATTATAAAAAGTAAAGTTTGAACTCAAATTATGTAATGGACATTTACACTTTCGTATGAGGTTTTGTTGCTGAAATTAAGATAACAGTAATTACTTGATTTCTTAGGATAGAATTCAAAATAGCCTTTATTTTTTAATATATGATCATTTCTAAGTTTTATCTCACTCTGTGCTTACTTGCTGAGAAAGATGACTCATTTGACAATGGAACAGTGTCAATGTCACCTCAGAGATTTTGTTTAATTTTTCAAAGCATGTAGATGTTGAGTAATAGTCTCTTTCCTAAAGACTTTTAATGAATGAAATGTGGCTCTTGTGAAATGCATAATTTGCATACATTTCAATAGGGTAAGAATTAGAATCTTTTCCATTCTTGTCTATTTTGGTTGAAATGATGGTGTGTTAGAGGTCAAGCTGAAAGATTCCTCTTATTAAGGCTGCATAGTATTTTCTATTGCAGGGCTCTTTTTATTAATTAAAATTTCATGTAGTGTCCAGCTGAAAATGTTGAACAGTGACTGATTTGTTTGTAGATCTTCAGATAAAATGCTTATTCTGTTTCTCAGAACAAAATAAAAGAGAGTTACTGATTTTTTAGTAGTGTTGGTAGAAAGGGCCTTTTATTTGTTTTTGCTCTTTATGTGTTTAATTGAGAAATCCTTATCCTGCTCTGCTTTGGAGGAAAAGCTTTTAGTTAGACAGCTAAATAGTTTTCATCAGTTGGGCTCTTCTTGAGGTGGTCTGCTCAGCAGAGCAGAGGAGCTTGGTGATGAGAAAGGAAATTGAGTTCATGTATTCAAGACTTAGATTGGTGTCTAACCCACTCCACTGTCATCCTAGTGCACCTGCAGTTTCTCCTGATTATTCAGCTCAGCCATCAAGAAGATTGCAGAGCACTTGGTCAATACCAGGGGAAGGTGAGATAAGGCACAAAGTTCTGCCTTAATTCTAATCCATAGAAAATCTGGAGTCTTTATTAGGATAATTCTTCAGCTGTTTTTCTTGCCACTTTTTCAACCAAATTTTTCATGCATGACACTCTGTATGCTTCCTTAGCTTAGGACATGTGGATAGTCTCATTACCATCATAGGTTTAGTAATATAATTGTGTGAATGAAGAATTTAAAATTTTTGTAGTAAGACAGTGTTCTCATCAACTCTATTGTTTATAGGAGTGGGCAGGAACAAGTGTATGCATATGGTCACATGAAGTTACTCTTTCTCTTACTATTTTGAGATTCTTTTTGTAGATGAGCTGAACATATTTCAGAAGAGGCACAGGATGTGGTTGAAGACCTCTGGGAATCCAGAATACTAGAAGGATCAGAGCAAATCTTAGTACTTAGTATCATGTAAATAGGCAGCAGTTATATATCATAAATATCTGAGTGCATCTCTTTCTGTGACTGTGCATTACTACCATCTTGGCTGTATAGGTTACCTTTCTTTCCCTACCTCCTTGTCTCCACTAAATAAGGTGAGAATAATGAGCACTGAATTTGAGCACTGGGTATCTGTTTATCATCTGAACTGCAATAATTCCTTAAAACTGCTGCAGTAGCTGTGAATTCATTTTTAACAGAGACCTCCTGTGAAGATCTTGTAGCTTTGTACATTTATCTACAGGATGGTCTGAGTTGCAAAAGGGAAAACTGCTTACCAAATGAAGCATCTACGAATGGGGAGAATTTTCTGAGGTGACATGTATGTTTACTTAAATATATTGGCCATACTGCCAGGAAAGACAGAACTAGACCTAAACATAGATGTGTACAATGGTAGTTGTAAAGGGAGTTGAAAAAGATAGCTTGGCACTGTCTGACACAGGATGGAGTTGGTGAGAGTTGGGAAAAATGGCAGCTGCTGCTTCAGTTAGTTCCCAATGAGAATTGATGGGTAAGCTAGGAATGCACTATGTGGTCCTAAAAAAATGATTTTTTTCTTTTGACAGAGCATCATTTACTATGGCAGGGTTTTTTTGCTTCTTGTTCAGTCATGATTGGTGAAGGGAGAGAGCAGAGTGCATTCCACCATTTTTCCCATCTCTTGTGCGTGTAGCACTTCTAAGTGTTGATGGAGATTTTGTCTTTTGAAATTAAGTATTTGAGAGCAGAAGAGCAGCTGTACTGAAGTTGTGGCAAAAGTCCAGTTTACTTGTCCTGTGTCTGGCTTTGACTTATTGCAGATACCAGAAGTGTGTAAGAGCAGGGCAATAACAATATGCTGTGGTCTGTTCTGCCAGTCTCTATTCATCTTCATGTTGCAGTTTTCCTGTGCCAGAAGTGATAACTCTGTTTTTAATGGCTCTTCATGAAATTTCTGCATAGATTTATTTTTAAACTTGCTTAAGTTTGCCATGCCATCTACAACATAATCGAGAAGTTAAATGTTGTAATTTTTTAATGCATTGTGCAAATCTCCCCTCTTTGGGTTTTTTTTTCTTTCCCACACTTTCAATCTAACAATTTTATTTAATGCCTCTGAATTTGTCTGTTACTGTCAGCAGTTGTTTCCACTTTATTAATACTCATGACTTTAGGGATCTTTTGCACTTTTCTTCCCTCTAAGCTAAGCAGTCCTAATGTTCAGCTGTTCTTGTTGCCATTCTGTGCCTTAGAACTCTGCTGCTGTCCTCTGTGTCATTTCTGTGTTTTTTCCTGTATTTGGGTGAGAAATGAGACAACTGAACAGCACTCAGTATTAAAAATTCAAGAGCATTATGAGCTTAAAAATAACAAAGTGATGCCATGGATGTCTCTTCTGTATTCTTTTCTGATAACTCCAGTATCACAATATTTTCAGTTTGGGGTTTTGAGGCAGGGTTTTTGGATTTTTTAAGATGATTTCTGAACACTGAATTGACGTTTTATAGAACTGTTTATTGCAAGTTCAGTTATCTTTCTCTTAACCAGACAAATTCAGACAGGTTTTTTGTGTACATTAAATTAGTATTGTTTGACCCTATATGCAGCCATTTATGTAGATTAAATTTCACAGGTTGTTTTATTGTGCTGGTAAAAGTGTTAATTATGATTCATTATTGTGAATGCTCTTCTTTGCTCTTTATACCTAAATAAGTCCTTATTTAACTTTACATCACTATTAATTCCCTTGTTAGATCTCTTAACAAGCTGAGCAGTAGTTTTTAATACAGATGATTCTGGGATTCTCAGTGCAGAGAGAATTTTCTCTATTTTATATCTTTTGACTTAATTATTTATCCATGTGAAGACCTTCTTCTGTTAGGTTGTGGTAACTCTGGTTTCCTTCAGAGCTTTCAGCTTCAAGATGAGACATCTTGTTGAAATTACTTTCTAAGTGAAAGATGACTTTTACGTGGATCTTTATTCATCTTCACTTAGAGACTCCTTGAAGAACTCCACTAGATAAGGGAAGCCTTACTTTCCTCTATGTAAACTGGTCTTATTTTTGTTGGTATATAACATTTTTCATGTTTGCCAATTCCAAGCTTTAGCTTTTCAACCTGTACAGCTCCTACCAATTTTCTCTATGCTGGTGTTAGACTTCATAGGTTGTTCACTGGATACAAAAATTTATATTTTGCTTTGATGTTATCCCTAAAGGGGCAGCTTCAACCCAGTTAGCTCTGTGCCTGCATACGTTTGCAAGATTTAACTGTCTTGCATGACTAACTGTGAAAAAAGTTGGAATTCTGGTAAGAATAAATTCATTATTGTGGTTGTTTTTGATTATGTGCTATTTTTCACATCTGTGTAATTTTTTCCCTGTATCTCAGTTGTAGCTGTTTACACTTCTGATTTGATTTGGCTATTGCAATTTGAAGGAAAATGTTTCAATGGATCAAACTCTTAGACCAAATTCTAAAATGTTAAAAAGAAAGAAAATTTTCTTTTTAAGATGAAAATTATCATGTGTTTAATGCTGTAGCAGTTATACAGATAAGAAATTCTTCCTTTCCTAGGGGTCTCAATCCCTGAAAATTCTCCTACTACTTTCTTTACAGCCATGAAATTTAGAACAATGTTAGACTCTCTCGGTATGTTTTACTAATGAAATGCAGAAGTTGATAAATGTTTAAGTCCTCACTTCATTTTAAGTCTACTTTATGCTAATTAAAAAGAATCATGACAAATGGAGGATTAGTTCTTATGCCAGATTGGGGATTATTAGTCTTTAAAAGAAATACCTTAAAAAGGTTCACTCAATAAATTTGTACATACTGAAGTAGCTTAGTCCATATGATATTGATTCTTTAAGTATTTCTTTAAGATGCATATATCTTTCCATAAAGAATTATGGATGTACAGAATTAGCCAATAACCTTCTAGTGTTTTGCTTTAAACTCTGGAAAATAGAGGGGGAAATCTGTGTCATAGTATCTGCGTGGTCAAATGCTGTAGATCTTGTTACAACACTGGAGGTTTTGCCTTTTCCTTTTTACTTAAGGTGGAAGGAGAAAGAAGATTGAGTTAATTTTTGTATGAGGCTTGTTCTAGAAAGTCTTACTGTTGTGATGTGAAGAACTGAAATGTCCCCCTTGAATGCTATTTTTAAGATCTTTATCAATGTAATCGTTTGTGACTATTTTAGTAGGCTTCTTAGACTTCAAAATAATTTCAAGTCCCTGTATTTAAAAAATAATGTCTCAAGAATATTCTTTGTGGACTTGAAATTAATAATAGAACAAATTTGTACTTTGCATTTTGCAGTTTTTTAGTGTCTTGCAATAGGTCCCCTAAAACTGAGTTTGTGTTTTGACATGTGAGGTTTTTGGTGAAGAGGGCCTTTAACATAATGAAACATGAAATTGCCTGGTTTTCTTTTATCAGCTGGTTGTAAGGCAGGTAATAAATTGGAAATATTATATAAATGCTAGGTAAAGCTTCTGTAGAATTGGTGTGAGTCTGGCTTTACTTAACAAATAACTATTTTTGTATGCTAAAGTGGTTATTAGTGTTGGCACTGGTTCTGTGCACTAAAGCATTTTGTTTAATTTGTATGGAGATAAGGAAAAATTGATGCTATGAGTGTAAATTGTCAGTAGTTACGCTGCTATCCTCAGGATGCTCAGGAACTACGTGAGCCCCAGCTCACAGAGCAGCACCTAAGCTGACTCACACAGTGAGTTCAGGGGCAATATAAATGAGAACAAGAATTAGAAGTTTACAGCACACAAACTGTGGTTCATGTTTTGTTTGTAATGCAGGCCTTTTGGTATATATTTTTCTTAACGTACTGACTACTGGAATTATTGAATTTTATTTTTAAATAAAAACTGGTAGAGTATGTTTGAAAGAAAAACTAGGAATAGGAAGTCAGATAGGAGAGTGGTTTGTGAATACCATTAAAAGCAATAGTAGTTTGTTTTCATGTGTTTATTTTTTCACCTGTCATATCAATCCTGTGAATCACAGATCTACTGAACACCTCTATGCATATCTCTCGGCTTTATGATTTTATTCATGTGGTGGAAAAAGTTAGAATCTGCTTTAAAAAAAAAAACCTCTGCATCCTCCCTGAATTCTTTCCAGTGCTTTTAAAAAGACTCAGAAATTCTGTGCTACTAGACAACGTTTTGTTCTTCCTCAGGATGTCAGCACTGTTTTGAGCAGCTGAGCCTCTCTTTTGTAAACTTGGGAGTTTTCTGTAAATGAACTTATCTCTCAGCATTTTGAGAGTGAAGAGAGTGCAGATTCCAAGCCCAGACGCTGCTATATTTTTGGTTATGAGGAAGGTAGACAAAAAAAGGAAGTTTTAAAAGTTGTAAAAGCGTAATTTTGAAGAAGTTTCTTGGGATTTGGTGCAGCAGGGAGATTCTGTCAAATGTAAACGTAACTCATTTAACTCCTAAGTGCTACCACCGGAATATGTTAATTATGTCTAATGCTTTTGTCCTTGTTACTTGATTGAATTAGATTACATGCTTGCTTTAGGTAAACATCAGCTTATATTTGTGACTAGAAATAGTTGTAGCTTTTCGTAAATTAATGTCTTGAGGCTCCAGTGATTTATGTTACTTGTGAGTGCTGTGGTTAAGAAATAATACAGCCATGGAAAAAAATCTGTTTCCAGACTCTTTTGGAGGACTGACTTGGATGCAATTGAAGGAGTTGCATTAGAAACAGAGAGGAGACTGACTTATGTAGACTGTTCCTGCTTGCCATTGCAAATTAAGTTTTCATATGTATTGATTGATTTTATATATTTAATAGATTATTTTAGTTCTCAAGGGTTTACTTTAGTCAGGCTCTTGATTTCTTTAAATTTTGAAAATAACTAAGTTTTTAATCCAAGAGCTACTTTTAAAAAGCTACATTTATAAAGTCGATAGTCTGTTACCTGCAAAAACCCTTCTGCCTTCTTAGGCTGTAATTGCTTTATGCATTCCTTTGGCTGTGCACGCTGTTATCCCCACTTTGCCTCTTTTCATGTTTCAGGCTCAGTGGGCAGGTCACTGGGCTGTGTATAATGTCAGCTTTGGGTAGTGGGTTAACACTGCCCTGGTGTTCCCACCATAGAAGGGGGTGACCTGCTTTACAAATGCCTTGAGAACTTCATAAAATGTGACAGCAAACAATGGTTTTGGTTGAGGTTTTTTTGGTTGTTATTTTGTGGTTTTGTTTGTTATAGCAGCACGATAAGCATGTGGGATTATTGTTTTTGAATTTAAAGAAAATAAATTTAATTATGCTGTTATCTTTATTTTTAGAAAAGCAAAAATAAAATAATGTGTTATTGTTACAGTGATAAATGTGTCTGCAGTTAAATTTTCCAGTTACGGCTTTTAGCCAGATGTCTCCCAGTAGAAGTAGAATGATGCATGTGACTTCACAGGTGCAGTTTGACAAAGAAGCAGTGGAAACCACACTGCTTGTGTTCTGATTTGGCCCCTGATGAGTCTTCTCTCTGCCTGTGTCTTATATTTAATTAGAAGGCTGAAATATTTTCTCCTCACTTGATTTGTTTTCACTGAATTTCCATTGAATACGTGTTTGTGAGGGAGATAAAGGGGATGAATTAAAAGGAAAGAATTAACTTAGTGTCAAAAGCATTTCTAGCTTTTCTGTTTTGGTGCTTGAACTAATTTACCACTCTCTTGTTTTAGAAGGAATTGATTTGTTCAAATGGATTAAAGGATAAAAATTATTTAGGAGAGTAGTTAAGTTTAAAATGCTGTAAATATACAAGAATGCTTGCAGGGTATATGTGACTGTTAACTTAGGGTACATCATGAAGAAATTGGTTTCAGAGCTATCTGAAATGCAAAGATTAAAGTTATTTAAGATTTTGTTGAAGAGTTGTCCTGTCAAGGCTCCTGAAAAGGTGATACCTAACTGTATAAACTCTTTATAAGATACGAAGTAGGATGAGAGCTGTGAAGGGGATAAACAGTGGGACTTAATTACCAGAGAAGTGTGCTTTATATTTTTTGTCATTAATATTATCTCACGGAGAAATGACACACAAGAGAGTGTGTGTACATGTTGATGTCATGGACACCAGACTGTGTTGTCTCACATCTGACCACAGTGGTTGTGGTCACCCAAGAGCACAGGGATTACAAGGAGGCTGATGGCATTCCTTTTTTCAGTTATGTTATGCTGGAATTGTATTTTCCTTCCAATCTGTCAGATTTCTGATCTGGTGATTTTCAGGCTGGCTGAGGTGTGCTGTTTGCTCCCAGCTGGGAAGATTCCTTTGTTTTGAGTCACAGCTCAGGTGTATGCTGCTGTTCAGTTGGTTTGAGCGTGGTGCTGGTAGCATCAAAGTCACAGGTTCGATCTCTGTACAAACCATTCTTGTAAGAGCTGGACTCAATGAGATCCTTGTGGGTCCTGAAAACTGTAACCAGCATCATTCAGACGCTGGAATATTGGATTAAAGTACAGAATAATCAGCTATTACACTCCTCTGTATCTTTCCTCCTTCTGGTCTCTGACAACTTTTATGGACTTCACAATTTAAATACATTATAATTCTTATAACTCATTTTCATGTTGTTTAAGTTGAAATACATTTTCTGCCCACATATCAAAGTACGGCTTAAGTTTTGGCACTGAAATAGCAATTTTGTATTCCCTTTACATTGCAGAGCCTACTTCGTGCTCCAAGAAGGATGAGAGACTTGTTTAGGGAATTGGTGTGTATTTGGCATTAGTTAAAGGTGCCATTCAGCACTTCAGCAAAAATATTTTATAATGGCTGAAAGCCATACTTATACAAAGACAACCAAGGTGCATCTGTGGGATTCTCTAGGACTCAGTCACCATTTCTCCTCTACAGTCATGGATCTTGTGAATGACAAGGTGGGGGTCGTTGGAATGGCTGAAGATTAGCATCCCCTGCTGTTTTGTAATTATCAGAATCTGGACAGTCATTTATTTGAATGAAATACTGCATACAGTTTGTGCCTCTGAAGAAAAGCATACATAATGTGATTGTAAGAAGAGGTTTTCAGTCTCTCAGTGGGATGTGATAGGCTATGTTTATAAACTTCAACCTAGCAGTGTCTCTGCAGTGGAATTCCACTGGTATTGAGATAATAATTTGCACAGTCAAATTGCTTTCCTTACAAAAACCCAGGGAATTATGAGGCCTAATCCTTTATTAATGTCAACCCATAGGCAGCAAGAAAGCGTAAGATTGCCATTCGAAAAGCCCAGGGGAAAAATCTCGAGGCCATCCGAGAGCTGAATGAGTATCTGGAACAGTGAGTGTCTTACAAGAATACAGATTGTGTTTTGCTATTCTGATAAATCTTTTTAATTAAAGTGGAATTTGCATTTAATTTACGCTTTTGCTTCAGTGCTAGTCATTTACAGAATCCCTTGCACATTCTTTCTTTTTTTCCTTTTTCCCTCTCTTGTATTCTCTATACAGATTTGTTGGTGACCAAGAAGCTTGGCATGAACTTGCAGAACTTTACATCAATGAACATGAGTAAGTTGTTTGCTAAGTCCGCGTAAAAAATGTTAACTTGAAACCCACTCTGTGTAAGTCAAAAACCTCAGTGATTTTTTTTAAGGACTAGTGTTACAAAGTGTGCTGTCTCATTTCCAATATACCAGGCCTCAATTGGAAATAATTACCAAGCTTATTTGGCTACCAAATGCTTTAAGAAGGCATTTGTTTTCCAAACAAAAAGAGTTTACTTAATTACCTGTATGTTTCAGTAATTTTTAAAAATCTGATGTTTAAAAGAAGTTATTTGAGTGCAGTAGAGAACAGCACTTATTTCCCATCATTTTTCATTCAAGTTACGTATTTTACGTTTTAGAGATGTTAAATTCTTTACTTCTAAAATCAATTGATCACAGCAACCAATATTCCAATTTTCTTTTAGCCTACCTCTCCCCGAACTTTTAGTAACCTTTTAAAAAAACCCCACAAAGCAAAACATGGATCCAGAGTTGGAGGCATCTGGTCGCCTGGGTACAAAGCCCAACGCGATCAAGAATGCTGAATGTTGTAGTAACTTGCTTATTGGATATGTAATGTTTTTGTTAGCTTTTTGTATTGCTGTAGTGACAGGAGGAAATCCCAGTGTGAGAGGATTAGCTCCAAAGCCTTAGTGCAAGTTTTCTAATATCACAGCATTAATTCAAACCTCCACCAAAAGGCGTATCTTTTTTTTCTTTCTTTGGTTCTTCAGCCCAGCCTGAATTATATCACATTGTTTCCTTCTTTCCTTTTCAGAGGGTGGTAAAAGAATCAAATTGTCAAGGAAGAAATAGCCATTCTCACTGTGAGGAAAAAACCATTCCCCAGTCACCTCTCCTTGCACCCCATTCTTAAAGAAAATAGTTATTAAAGTCCTTTAAATGATGACTTGAGGAATAAACTAGAATTTTGATACCTAGACTTCCATTTGTTTGGGGAAATCTACCAGCCACTTTTCCAAGCAAATAGCTACTAAAAAAAATTGGCTGGAAAGATATTTAAGCTTGTCAAATCTGTCAGTACAAAAGTGAATGATAGAGTGGTTCAAACATACGTTTGCCATTATTGGGTTGGGATTTTTTTGCTATAATCTTTATTATGAAATTGTGCAATAAAACCCGAGAAAAAAATTGCTTTTGCTTGTATTTGTTTTGGTCTGTAACTCCAATAAAAGGCAATATGTAGAACTTCATGGAAAGAATTCAGTGTCCTCACTATACTTTCATGAGCATCATTATTATTATTTTGATAATAGGGAAAAATTGGGTTCTTGGCTGAAAGCAACTGAAAGTTAAGTTTTAAAAAAGAACGCAATTAATTCATCAGTTTATGTGATTTATCAGGGTCACAAGTCACAGGGCTTGTGAAATCACCATACTCTCATTTTTTTGATAAACACACATAGATGTATAAGGTTTACACAGTCCTCAGTTCTACCCTGTTCTGCAGTGAGGACTCTGGCTTCTGCTTTTGGAGAATGAGGTGGCTGCCCTTATATCTCCAGATTAATAAATGATATAGATACATGACTATCATAGCATGCACTGGAGAAAACCACAACATATTTCTTTTAGGATACAAGATTTTACAGCTAATATGGTTTAATATGGTCTCATAATTGCTAAATTGCTTTTACTGTGATATTAAATATCTACGCACACTGTCATTACAAACCTTGTATCTCTGAATTTTGTAATCCTATCACATAAACTATGCAATAGTGCTATCACAGATCTCTAGACAATGCAAATTCTGCAGACAATTCTATTATTTGAAAGATTACAAAGCGAAGATTCTTCTCAATAAACCTGTGTTTTGAGCTTGACTTCTTAATTCTTTCTGAAAGCTTTCAGTAAAATACTCAAGGACTAGCCTTTTCAAATGATAAGGATTTGCCCATTTGGAGAGGTCTGATGCTATTTTCATACATAGATTTGAACTGTTTGAATTTTAAAACTGTTCTTAATATGTTTGGTTTTTTTATCTCAGTTCTGTGGTTGACTGTTGGCAGGTAAAGTTAATTGACAGTGTAAATGCTGTGATCAGTAGCTGTGTTTATGAATCCTCAGGTAGCTGAATTTTCTTCGGGAAAAAAAAGATTATTTTGTAGTCTCAGTTCAGTGTCTTAGAGTACCTAATACCTTTTTCTACTCATCACTCCTACTGATGAGAAATGGCACTTACTAATAAGAGATTAGTGTATTAAATGCTTTTTAGGAGCTGTTCCATTTATACCTAGACCATTAGGTTTTGTGTATTTTTCCCCTGTCTATGATGTAAAAATAATAACTTGGTTCTAAACATCATTTTAAAATGAAGCATTTTTATTAATTGTGAATCATGGGATTTTATGGGGGAAAAGTAAGACTTGTATTGTGCTGTAAAAAAACTGAAGCAAAGAGCTGTGTGCTCGTGTTTCATTTTATCACTGTTTTTTGTATTCCTCAGCTATGCAAAGGCAGCCTTCTGCTTAGAGGAACTTATGATGACTAATCCACACAACCACTTATATTGTCAACAATATGCTGAAGTAGGTATTTCAGAAAAATCAATTATGTTTGATTACATTTTCTGTTTTTATGTTACAGAAGTGGTGAAAATGGTTTCTTTAATTTTTCCCTAGGAGATTTAAAAGAGTTCACAGAGAATGCTAACATCTCATAGAACTGAACATGTTCTGAAAACTGTGTTTTCTTACTTCTTGTGACTAAGCTAAATATAAGAGTTAGGGCAGGAATTATTGAAGATAAAAGCTAATTTTAAATGAACTCTTCTTGTTGAAGTTTTTATGCACTTTTCAAATTAAGTGCATGAGAAGTTAAACTTTTCTACAACAATGCTGCCTAGGAGGTTATGATATATTGCCTGTTACTGTGGACTCAGATCTTGGAATCCACATACTAAATTCTGCCTGAAGGAGCATTGGTGGAAGAGAGGTAAAAACTAGAGGTAAAGTTAGAAGTTTTAGCTCACGATTTCAGCCATTTGAATAAATATTTTTTTCCAGATTATTTTTTCCCTAAATTATGCTGTTAACTGCTTAGAATTGTTTTAATTTTCTTTAGTTAACATGGATAAAATTGGGTTGACATTGAAACTTGAAAGCCTAAGTAGCTTTCTCATAGAAAGACTTGGAGGCATATCTTGTAGTATTTATCCCTCTTTTTGTTGATCTAATATCAGGAAAAATGAATAGAAAAACAATGGAGTAATCCTCTAAACTTTGTGCACCATTTTGAATACATAATGAAAGGCATTGTGTTGTTTTGTGAACTGTTTTCATGCATGCTGTGGGAACATAGTGTCAGTATGGATTTCTAGTAGTCAGAATTTAGATTTAAAGTTTGTGCTACTTTTCATCAGAGACAATCCCAAGGTTTCAAGTATTTATAGGTGAAAAATAATCACTTTTTAATCTTTTATCAATTCATTAATTAAATTAATGCTGGGGTTTTTTTGTCCTATAGTTAAATATTTTTAAATGTATATATATTGCAAAGAACTTGGATTTCTCCCAGGCCAGGATTTGGCCTTTGATAGGACTCACCTGATTTGAAATGTCGTGTGAAACAAACTTGGAGTGAATTTTTGTAATATCATTGCTTCAGAGTGAATGCCTGAGGTATGAATGACATGCAAGTTTCAGGAGCTTACCATTTTTACAGGTTAAATACACTCAGGGGGGGCTTGAAAACCTTGAGCTGTCAAGAAAGTATTTTGCACAAGCACTGAAGCTTAACAACAGAAATATGAGAGCTCTATTTGGACTTTACATGGTAAGCATGATAATATATTTTCCCTGTTATCATTCTGTATACGTTTATGCATGTATATTATCCTTTGCCATTTGCTGTTTTGCTTTTTCCCCGATTTTTAACTTAATAGCTCAGATTATTAACACCATTTTAAAATACGGACTATTTTACATACATTTGGAGTATGGATAATTTTGTATTAGTAACTGCTCCTTACTGAAGTGCTCTTAACCTTTAAGTCTTGCCTGTATGTTCAAAAGAATTATAGTTATTGGCACAAGAATGTAACTTCTTGAAAAAGGATTTAAAGACTTGTGTCCTCTCTGGACAATGATGAACTGCTGAAAAACACCAGCACAGTAGCAGTGATTTCTTGCATAGTGGATTTATTTATATAAGTAGAAAACTCTCTTTGGTTCTTAAGTAATATTTTTTATTCTTTCAGGTGAGGGTGGGCATATTTTATGTAGAGTCTTATCTGCTTTTAAAATGTGTTTTCTGATGCTACGGGAAAATGTCATGTTTTTAATGGCAGCTTGGACATACACGTGATGTATTTTATATTGTCTCTCGTAAAAAATTGAATATAGAAAACTAATTCATAACTCTCACTTTAGGAGAAGCAAATTGCATTAGCTGATCATGTCCAGGTTTTGTTCTTAACTCAGTACAAAACTGAACTGAAGTCTAATGTAGCTTTAAATAGAACAAACAATAGTTTAAAAAGTCTAGCTAATTCTTATCTGGATGCTGTTTGCCAGTAACTTTTAAAATTTATTTTGTCTTTTTCCACTATCACTGCGCATGGGGCTTGGACTGTAAAGATGCTGAATGTTCTCAGCTTATTTCATGCACATAAATTTTATAATTACATTGGGTTTTGTTTTTATTTTATTCTATTCCTAGTCTGCCAGTCATATTGCTTCCAATCCAAAAGCAAGTGCAAAAATGAAAAAAGATAATATGAAATATGCCAGCTGGGCAGCAAACCAGATAAACAGAGCATACCAGGTCAGTATTTCATTGCTTTATGATGCTCTTAACATGCTCTATACTTCTATTCTGCACTTTTATCAGCTGATGTTCAAGAGGTTAAATATGGCATGTAAATCAGCATAATCTGCTTGGATTTTTTACATTCTGCTTCCTTTTGATTTCCTGGAAACCTTAATTAATAAGAGGTTGATATTTTAAAGTTAGTAATTACTGTCATTTACTTAATAGCTTTAAACAGATTTTTCCTACTAACATTAACTGAATGTACATTACTGTAATACTGACCTTCAAGACTTCGTTCTACAGCTGTTTTGGTAAAACTTGGTATGTCTTAATTCTCAGAGTGACTTTGTTATCCAGTTCTATTTTACTAGAAAACAAATGAAAATTCTAGAATTTTTGTTTTCCTTGAGTTTTCGCTAACCTTTCAAAATCATTCTTAATTGCCTTAGTATTTGTGACTGAAGTTGGTTTTGTGTAGTTGTGTAGAAAAATGCTCATTGAGTTGTGAAAACGTAGAATTTGTAGGACATAATCAAAGCTTGCTGAAGTCATTGGGAGTCTTTTCAACTCTTTGAAAAGTTATGAGTAAACTTTTTTATTTCCTATTGTATTATAAGCCTCTATTTCTATCTGTAACTATGAATAAAAACATGTTTTAGCTCATAGGCTCTGCTGTCTGTGTATCCCAAATATATTATGTCTATTTGACTCCCTTACAGCTATTCTTAATGATCTGCCAATCAAAGTTTATATAGCCTGGACATCAACATCATACTGTCCAATTCTCCCCACAACTTTTTTGTTGAGCAAAAGTATTGATATTAAATGCAAAGACTTTTTATACATGTAACACGTCTTTCTCCCTGCAATATTTCAGTACTGGAACCCAATATTTAATTTTTTTCTTCTTGCTACTATTTCACAGTTAATACTACCAAATGGCCTTTTTACAAGCACCATCTATTATGGAATTAAATTACATTTTCCTTTTACAGTTAGTGCAGTTTTCTTAATACTTAACTGCATTTCAGTTCCTTGCCAAGCGTGCAGCTTCTTGTGGCTGATGTGTTTTTGATATATTCCAACGTAGAGGTATTTTCCATTTCCCCTAATTGGCCCTGTAGCTTCTGACTGTACAGTGAAGAGCACTGTATCCCTGGGGACATAATATGAAGCATTTTATACTTACATGCCTAAAGTTTATTTCTCTTCTCTTTAAATCTCTCTGCTTTTCATTAGTAAACCATTTACTTGCTCATGATGGTAAGGTGTGTATGAATTAACTACTTTGTCTGATGTTTCATAAATAACCAGGGCTTCTTTTGACTTGAAGTATGCCTGACATTCCTTTAAGCACAGCACAGATGGAAAACTCAAGTATCACAGGATTAAAACCAAACAAAAACCAAAAAAGCCCAAAAAACAACAACAAAAAACCCCACAAAAACAACAAAACAACCCAAAGAAAGTAAAACCTCCCTAACATAAATCCAACCAAAACAGCCAAACACTTAAAAGAAAGTTAAAGAATGGAATACACCACAGATTCATAATTGACAGAACAAAACAGGTTTTAAAAGATGTGTGAATTTTTAGTGAAAACCAGAATTCCATGTTTTACGTCTTAGTAAAATGAACTGCTTAGGTTAGAGTGGATTTGGACCTGTTTTAAGTAAATATTGTGACTGGAGTTCAAAGTACTGGTAGAGACTTGTTAGCCCATCTGGGAAATAGTCCCTTTCAGGGTGCATCAGGGTGGAAATTTAAAACCAGTGTTGGCTGTGGAATGGCCTAGAAGACCTGGAAATAGGCATCTCCTGGTTCTAAATATAATGGATGTTTAATTATGACAGTTCCTAGTTAACTGAATCACATCCAGATAAGCACACCTGTTTTGGTGGGTTTTTTTCCCCTTCTTCTCTCTCCACATGGCCTTCTGTTAAGATCAGAATGTCTCTAATAAAACGTGGATTTTATTGGTAGTGGTGTGGTGCAGGGGGCATTTTTAAGTGCAGGGGGTTTTGGGGGGGTTGTTGGTTTGCTTTTGGTTTTTTTCTTTTAGTTTGAAATTCCTATTACTGTTTCTGTGGAGTTCTTTTGGATCCTACATTAAGCATTTTTGGTTGATGCTTACCAGAAAAGGCCATGTTAACACAACTAACATACATACATATATGTATACATACATATACATATGTATATATATAGAGCCTACTTTAGCTGCTCTTGTGAGCTGTTTGGGATATGAAGTGAAGAACACTGTGTGTGATTAGAAACTTAAGGGAAACTCAGCTCCTGAGAAAATGAAAGTGCTGAAGCTCAAGCCAGATCTGGCAGATAAATGGGGTGAATACCCCCATTCCTCTTCCCAGAAGAACCACAAGAAGCTCTGGTGAGCCCAGCTGGGCAGGACATCCCCAGCCCAACCCTCCTGACCTTGTTACGGCGCTGCAGAAGCGTTTGGCTACTCCAGTGTGTGTGTCAGAGACTCAGAACATCCAGCAGCTACAGACACGGGTGTTAGGTGATGCATTAGGTGGCAGTTCCCCTATGAGTCAGTGCTGATTTGTTGTTCCCTTGGTGAGCTGAGCAGTTGGAAATTGTCACCATTTGGACCTGAGGATCAAACCTTGGTCACTTGTGCCAGGGGAAGCCCTCACAGTGTTCCTGCCTTAGTGGGAGGGTATGTCTAGACAGGTTTCAAGCTGGATATTTATATGATCTCTATAAATCCTCCCCACTTTCTGTGCATTATTCACCTGTAAAGTGCAGTAAGAGCCTTAAAAGCTTGTTGGGTTTGACATTGACTTGTTTTATTGGTTGGACATTTTCGTACTGCTAAATGAAATTTTTATGGTGGTCATGTTCTAGAGAGCAAGATAAATTTAGAATCCTGATTTGGATGTCTATGCAAATTATATGAATTTGTGACGTTAAATTTAAAGTTATTAATGGAAAAAGTTACTTCTGAGCAATTGTCTTGCAGTGAGATCTCTCCCATTTTCCAGTTTGGATTTGAACTTGAATTACCCGCAGTTTGTTCAGTAATTTTGGAAAACTGCCTTTATTTTTTCTAATGACTGGCTATAGTTGCTTTTTAATTATTTTTAAATCCATTTTATATGCAATTTACTTGAAATATTTTTACTGGTCCCCTTCTTTCAGTTTATTCTGTCATTCAAGCAGTGTGCTTTGGCACTTGATTTTTGCTTTTCCTGTGCATTCATCTGTGAAATCAGAGGAACTTCTTAGTTTATTGTCATTTAAAGAAAGCAGTGTTTGGTGAAATAAGGTTTTCTTTCTATACTCAATGTTGATAAAGGTGATAAAGAATCACCTTTTTCACCAATGGTGGTAAAGAATAGTTTAAAAAATTTCTGAAATGCACAGATATTTGACACTCCAGCTAGTTAATATACTTATTTTGATGTTAAATATGTAACCATCCATGCTGATTAGTACTTCTCATCTGTGTCTAATCTAGGGGAAATGTAAACTTCTTCAGGAAGACAAAAAGGTTTTGTAGCTGGGGCTGCTGTACAGAGCTGGAATTCCTGGCTGCTAACACATCCTCTGGAAAAAAAAAAAAGTCACTATGCTCCAGGCTTCTTAAATTTAATTGACTGAGTGGAAAAAAGACCCAAATAAAATTTAATTTTAATCTTTTATTTCAGAAGTTAGTGAAGTACTCCTTATTCAAAGAATTCATTTTAAGTTTATTATTATTATAAGCTTACTTTTGCCTTATGACTGGGAAACTGGATGATTCCATATGTGCAGACTCTGAGAAGAACTTCTGTCTGTTCTGACTGAGGACATGAGTCAAAGTTACTTTAACACCGAAAAAAAAATAAGGCTACCTGGTGCTCTTCAATTAGGTAATTGGTTTAGCATGTCCTCTGGTAGATGCATTTCAGCAGAGGCAGGCGAGTTTGATTAATGCTCACAAAAATCTTTAATGTAATCCTACTCATGGTAATTTTCCAGATACATGCTTCTTGGGTACATTGCTAAACTCTTCTGTGTTAGCAATCTACATGTTATTTATAGCTGGAGAGAGGTGATTTTGTTACTAACCATTTGGGAAACAGAAAATTAAGCCATGATTTAAAAAATGGATTCCAGCTCAATCAGTCAAATTGCTGTGTAATGGCTGAATAGACAAAATAATTGTTCGTCAGGGCAAATTTGAAGTGATTACATTTCCAAGTGTGCTTCTGGTTGTTGTGACGCAGAGTTTGGTTTTATTTGTTCAGTTTAAACTACATGTCAGTATCATGAAGGCAACCGCTCTTGAAATTAGCAAGTAGCATTTTTTTAAACTAATGTCTTATGTCAATTTTGCTTCCAGTGTCCATGATGAGAATAAGTAAAATTTTTCTTATTTTGAAGCTTTTCTCTGCATACTTCCTGTGTGTGCTGCCAAGTGTGCTTTTTGACCACAGTATATTTAGGCTTCTGTGCTTTTTATTGACATTTCTGAACGCTTTGAGTTTGAAACAATTTTTCACTTGAAACTTTTGACTTGTGTTTTTTAAACTTGCTTGTTTTTATGGAAGGATTTGGAATTCCCAAGTGTCTGTTTAATGTGAACAAAGAGAGGATATTTTATTCGGTCAGATATAAGCAAAAGTTGCTGCTTTCACCTTTGGAATGTGATCTTGGATTTTCCTCTGAAGCTGACTATTGTGTGTCACTTTGGAAACTGCACAACCTGAAGAATGGGTTTATATATACTACAAGAATCAAAACCTGGTACACCAGCTAATCACCTGGAAATAAGAAACATGAAAATACAGTGTTTTCAATACATCTCCAAGCTGTAAAGTGTTGTCACAGTAACAAAATTTCTCCTAACTGTTTGATTTGAAATAGCTTATCATTTACTGTGCCAAAACTGTTTTTTAAATAACTCAGTGCTGATTGGGAATCTCAATGCTAGATTGTAGCCTGGGGGTCAAAAGCAGGTTAACAGGTCCTGCAGCTTGTGGCTGGTGTGATATTACCTGAGTTTGATGACTTAATCTTTCTTAACAGGTCATGAAGAGTTTGCTAAATTAAGTTAATTACAAGAGAGAAGGGACACATTATAAATCAAGGATTAACTATGCGAGACACCAGTGGTATTTGAAATAAAAAACTTCAAATTGAAAATTTATTGAGTGTTTAGATGTTAACATTTAAGTAGAGAATAGGCTGTTTTACTAGAAGCAAGTTTTAATTACTGTTTCTGTAATTTCTTTACCACCCCTCCCAACCTGAAATGCAAAATGTTTTGTGCAGGTGTGTTAAAAATGATTAGGAGTTTCATTTGACTAAAGACCAACCTGGTCAATGAATCCGATCTGATAAATATGGCTTATGAGTGATGGCAATTGTCAGTATCATTAGAAATACCTTTTTGAGTTCAGCATGGGGTGGTCAACATTTCCTATCCTTCTACCCGTTCCTTTCTAAAGCCATTAGTAGTATTATTAAGCTGTATCTTCCTTTCTTATCAAGACAGACTTTATTTCAAATGTTCTCTGAAACTGCTGTTTTAATAGTAGGCTACAATCAAGTACAATGTCATCCCTCATGGTCACTTTGAACCATGAAATATAATTATATGTTGTCTGGATTATTTTATAGTAAATTTTGATAAGTAGAATTTTTTCTGTCTTGCTTTAAAAGAAAGTATTTTTTCTTTACTTCACAGAAGAAGGTGATATAGCTTGTATTCTGGTGAAAATTCTGAGGTTTAGTTTTGTGCTTTTAAGTTTGTAGTAAATAGAGTTAATTATTGGTATTTGGTGTGTAGAACTGTTATTTTCACAGGATTTAGACATAGAATTTCAGATATATGACAAATAACAATCCTTTCTTTCCTGTTTAGTTTGCAGGTCGCAGTAAGAAAGAAACTAAATACTCTTTGAAGGCAGTGGAAGACATGTTGGAGACCCTGCAAATCACTCAGTCTTAGCTTGGCACAAAGATCTAATATGAAATTTCCCAATACCACACTCAACCTGTAATGACCTGTGGGTTATGTTACTCTAGTGCTGTTAAAAGCTAATTTTGTATTGATTACGTGCTATATAAAATAACATTTTATGAAAAGTAAAATGCCTATTTATTGCTGCTATAGGAAATGTGATGAATACCCACTGAAATGAATAACTTATCCACGTAAACAACACAAAGAAATGACGTGCTGCACATCAGTCTCCTCAGATTTTTGTATGTACAGTACCCGCTTCTAAGCCATAATTTGTAGAAATAAACTTGTTAAATGATTAAAAAGATTACAGTGACTTGAATTTATATTTGCAGATTAATAACATGTGCTAAATATTTTTCTTATTTGCTTATTTAGGAGTAAAAACATGCTACAGAGGTACACTTTCTGGAAAATACATCAAGGAGTGATTATGAGTACACTTTATTAGAGAAGAAAATTTGTTAAGGGTTTCTTAATGAGTTGGTATCTAGTACTGTAGAAATGGAGAAAACTTACTCGTGGACTTTGCTTCAGAGGTGCTGTTGTGCTGGCTTAAGGCCAAAGACATTCTTCTCTGTGGCTTTTTGGGCAAATGCTTCCATGTCCACGTAATTTTCCGATCAGTTTATAAATATTCCCTTTCTTTTTCTTCCTCTCTGTGTCCTTCCTCGTTCGTGTGCTCCACATGATGAATTTCAGCTGGGGCTCTGCTGGTCTCTACTGCTCCGTGTCTCTGGTATGGGCACCCCTTTGCTGTGGCGCTTTGGCTCCTCCGCATGGAGCAAGGGGTACTGCACTGAGAGGGTGACATGAGAGCTTGTTCAGCTGCCTTGCACTTACTGAGGGATAGTGTTTGCTGCACCATCAGCATGGAGCATCTAGCACACTGTAAAACTGTGTTCTGTTTGTCCTTAGGTGCTTGTTTGTTTACTCAGATAAACACCCTTCAAGCATTCTGCACCTCTGATCATTCTGGATGTTGTTCAGATGTGTACTCTGCCAATTCAGTTGCACAGATATCATTTCACTTACTACAGCTTCAGTAAGGTTGCATAACAGCAGCAATGTACCCTTGGCAAATCCTAATACCAGTATTGCAGTGTTGCTTTCATGGCTGTTACAACCATCCAAGATGATTAGACTTTCAGGTTGTATACTGCTTGATCTATATAGATGGATAGGTTAAAGGCTGTGTATTAAAATGCCTTTATTATGGTCCTGGACTTGATGTAATAAAACACAGCTGAGTTCCTTCTTAAAAACAAACCACCAACAAAAACATCCTTCAAAGCTTGAAAATTTGTATAACTGAGCTGTTTTTTGCATGAGACTGGGCCTTCAAGAAATATGTAGGATCTGACTCTTATCCATGAAGTAGGTTGGAGTGTGACAGAATGGATGCCATGCCATGAGAATTAATTGTATGTGGAATGATAAAATAGCTTAATTCACTGCTGTTGAAATACAAAACTGCAAATACTGCATAGTGTTATATTAAATCATCCAATTCTAACTTGGGGAAATAGTGCACATCCTTTTATAATAATACTTCACAAACTAGCCTCAGAACATAGATTATATATGCTTTGGGTGGAAAACATATCATAGTTGAAATGTATCATAGTTGGTCCTGTGTATTTCTGTTGTAGTCTTTGACTGTATGAGTGTGCCATCTAGAGTTTTAAGCCCTCATTAGTATTTTTTTCTATTGTGCCTACATCTCGTATAACTTAGTTGCATTTTGAAATGAAAAATGGTGGGAAGTTGTACTGAAGGTTAAAATTACTTAGTGCATAGCATTTTACCTCCAAGGTATTAAAAACCAGCAGTGCAGTATTTTTGTGTAGCAGGCATCTCCTGCTGAAATGGGTTGTATATAAAGCTTTGTTCAGAGGCAGCTTTTAATATAGCAGTGTCAGACTTGGGTATTTAGTATAACAGTTTCTCTGTAAGGAAATGTGTTCTGTTTCTTGTTTTCAGTTATTTGATGACAATTTTCGTGTAATTTGGCTGTTTAGCACCTTCTCATTTTCATTACTGCTTAGCATCTCTTTGAAATTACTTTTTAGCACTCTGATTTGTGCTTGTATTTTGGCAAAATTTCCACATAGTAGAGTTTACAAGTCAGCCTTGCAAATATTTCTGACAAATTGTGTTTACTTCAAAGGTTAAATAAATTACTTCTATGAAAATGCATGGGCAATCTCCGACAGAACTACTGAATTGCAGCAATGGAAATTGAGAGTATTTTCCATATTCACATTTAAAAATAAAGTTTAAAAATCCTCTGCACGGGAAGTAACTGCTTAAAATGCCCTGCACTCTCAGCAAGAAAGGGCTTGCTGAGAAGAGAAGCTGTCCTATAATACGATCATTGTAAAAGTAATTTTCCAGTTCTAGTAAATGATTTTGTAACATTACGGATGCTGTGTTGCATTAAAGAATAGGTTTTCAGAGAATGGGTTACTTAATTAACAAATGAACTTCATTATGTTCTGCATTGTGCTCTGACAGTGACAAATGCTACACAAAAATATTATCAAGCATTCAGTCTCCTCTTTCCAAAATAATAGGCCATGTTTTCATATTGTTTCAGTTGACAGCAAAAGCTTAGGACCTTTGCAATGCCAGGCTGTGTAGCAATGACTGTATCTTTATTTTCTCAACCATACTTTGGTAATAGGCTTGACAGGGAGAGCTCAGTATTACCTGATGAGGTAAAAGTCATTGAATAGCCACCAAAACCTTCAGTTCTGCCTTTGTGATACAAGTTATTGATGACTTCTTCAAAACCTTTTGTCCAAATGTTATACAATTCATATTATGTAGCTGCAAAAAGCACATCTTGTTTAGAATATATCCCTAAATCTCTTTACTTCAGTGCCCAGAATATCTTGCAGTTGCTATTGGAAACTCTGTTATTAGTCAACGGAGGACTTCCTCTTGGCAGTGCTGTATTTGTAATGGCATCCCTGTTTGCTAGTCACTGCATTTACAGTGGAACTTGTATTTCAGCCAGCTTTGGGAGGGAGGGGAAAAGGAAAGCAAATTAAACTTGACTTACTGGCTTGAATTTCTTAGCTTCTTGTTACTTGCGCTCTCATCTTCCAAGAACACCAACTGTAGCTGCAGTCAGGTTTGCTATAATAATTCTTGTAATTTAAGAGCTCCTATACATTCAGCTCTAAACTCAAAACTCCGTTATAATCTAAACCATAGAGATTCCAGTGAAACCGTGCTATGTGATGTGCACATACTCCCCTGTGCAGGAAAGGACTACACCCACCCTCCTTCAAGCTGGTGTCAGAGTAGAGGAGCATTAGTACAACTTTTGACTGTGGTTTTGTCTAAAAAATTAATGTGCCTTAGTATTTCTCAAAATACTGCTTAGTACTTGTTCACTGTATGAATAGAATGTTAGGACTACTGCTTAACTACAGCAAGTAGTCTACTGTACTACTGTCTACAGCAGTACAACAGATGGCTTGAGTCTACCCAGAGACTGGTTACCAGGAATAAATGGGTCACTAATCTGCCTCTTAAACTGAAAAAAAAACCCCAAACATCAAAACCCAACCCCTCCCCCCAAAAACCACACACACAAAAAAACCAAAACCCCCACCAAAACAACAGCAAAAACCCAACCAACCAACAAAAAAAAAACCCACAGACCACAAAAACTGGAAAAACCCCCCAAAGACAAAAAGAAATCAACCCCACCAACATCACTTGGTAAAGCTGTTTTCCAGCTGCTGGATGTGAAATGAAAACCTTTATCAGTGCATTTCATGGGTGAATTTATTTTGCCCTGTGATGAGGAAGTCCCCTGTACAAAGCAGTGCAATCCTTGCAATGCTTATCAGGAAGGAAAAAAGGCTGGAGAAGCACACAGGCTTGTTCAGCCCAGTGCCATGGTAGGGTTTCCACTGGCACGTTGCAAAGAACATGCCATTCATCTGCACTCGGGATCCCAGAGCTGAGCAGTCATGGTGAAAAGGACTAAATGAGCCTGGCTTGGCACAGCCCAGGGCCTGCAGAGTTGGTGCTCAGGGCTGTGCTCCCAGACCCAGCTCAGCACCTGAGCTCTGCCCAGCTGCCACTAGGGCTGCACTTGGCCGTGAGACTCCCCACAGGATCTTGCTCCTACGAAGGACTGTCCTATCCTATGCTTTACTTTTCTCCCCTTGGCATCTCCACAGCTGGAGAATCGTGCAGAAGATCTGTTTTGCTTTGGGACTGGTGTAGAGGTGAGGGTACAGATGGATCAGTTTGCTGGAGTGATCCTGGCTCTGTGAAGGTTTTGCACAATATTGTTGGCTTCAGTGCACTGGGTGACCACTGCACACCTAAAGGTCAGTGTGTAAGCCTTTGCCTTGGACTGAGTCTGCTCAAATCCTTTGTGGGTGCTTGACAGAGTGCCTGAGTTTGGATGTGATCTGTGCTGAATGACCTGGAAGTGGAAAGATCTGTTCCGGTGACGTGGTGACTGCCGTTTGGGTCTCACGGTCACTGGGCCTTTGTGTGCGTGTGTGTGAAATAGCATGGGGTGAATCACTTCAGGAAAACAGCTCCAGATGGGAGGCTCTTTCTTTATCCAAGTCAAAGGGATGGCTAGAGGGAGGACAAGCCACCTTTTTAGCTTGAGTGAGTCAGCAGAGGTCCACTAGCTCTCTACCCTGTAGAAGGTGACAACATCTGCTGCACTTTTGCAGTGCCAAAATAATGATAGGTGTTAGGTTGTGTTTAAAATTTAAAGAAAAATGTTGTGCAAAAATGTTTCATCACCCCTGTGTATTTTAACTGCTTTCAATGTGAACTTGATGTTATGGTTCCTCATGACATTTGGGTGGCATGTAGGCATTACCTCAAGGCAGTGGAGAAAGACACATTTACAGTGACTGCTCACATGGGAAGTTTCTGGTGGGCTTCCATCATGGCAGGCCACAAACCTGTTTGTACTGCTTGTCTCATAGATGGGGCTTTCTTAAATAACATTCCTCTTAGGATCCAGGCTTATTTTCCCCAGAGAAGGAAGGATCTTTTCCAGAATTTATACATTTTTTCTGTAGCATGCTTTTAGATTTTGGACATGATGTTTGGAAGTGAAACTTTAAACCAGGCAGATGTAATCCTCCCAGGAAGAGACTGCAAAAATCAACAGTGAAGCAGTTTCAAAAAAGCGAGCAGCAAGTAAAATTAACCGTTGCCTCTGTTTATTTAGGTAATTGAGCTTGACACCATGGTGTGTCTGACAAGTTGGTTTGTTTGTTTTTTATTCCATTAAACACAGATACGACACTCATAGCTGTCACTGCCCATCTGAGAATGTTTCTTTCAGTTTAGACGTTGAAAACCATGTAAATGTGGATAGATCACGAGGTGGGCAGCAGTATAAGAAAACTACCCAGTAGAACTGTATCTCTTTCCCTGGACAGCTGTTGCAGTTTATTCTGTTTAAGTTAGAATCAAGAATGAAAACCATAAAAAATTATTAGTAGATCTATTAAAAGTCAATAGCTGCTGCCTGTTCAATTCTGAAATGTGTTGTTATTCCTTCTTGTAATTAAATGATTGTTCTATGGGCTGTTTGGCCATTATTAGCTGGCTTTATTGTAAGCTGGAAATATGTTTGAAAGATTCAAAGAGAGGATGAAAACTCTGATAAATCTATAAATACCCTGGTATTTATGCAATTGAGATAAATTGTATATAAAATGAACACTGAATTTCTGTTTTAAACATATCAGTACCATTTAGTGCCTTGTAACAATATTGTAATTGTAGTCATGCCAAGCTTTTTGATCAAAACTTCCCAGAAATGTCATGTCTTTATGGAGCCAAAAGCTCTAATAAGCTTTTAAGTAAAATTTGATTTAGTTAAGTGTAGGCACCACCCAGACTTAGAAAGGAGCCTTTGCTAATACAGATAATTTGTTCCTCTTGGGAAGCTCCCATATTCAGGTAATTCCGAGCCTGATAGCCATGTGAAAGGAACAGCTACAACTATTAGAGTAGTTTCAAAGAACATCAAGGCTTTTCCACATACAAACCATCTTCTCAGCAGAGATGTAGATGTGGTCATTTGAGAGCATCTTTGAGAGCAAATCAATACATGATAGCATCATTGGAATTGGATGGAGAAGCCTAGCAAGACACTTAGATCTGATTCTCTTTAGACCCTTTTTCTTAATGTGAAGTTTGCTGAAGAAAAAGGAAGTTCGGTGTTTCAGCTAACTACATAACAGTGAATTTTGGGGGTATGAGCCTGACAGGCTGGTGGGTGGCTGGGGTCAGTCCCAGGAGCAGTGTCTTACGCTGATTCTGGGTTGATAACACCTGGGCCTTCCATTCCAGGGTGTTAGGGCCTGGTACCCTGCCCTAACGTCTGTGTTGAGGATGAGAACAGACTTTCTTGTGTCTTTTCAATGCCCAGTCGTCATATTCAATCTTCTGAATGCCTGTATAACCTGAACAGTGCCTCTAAAAAAAATTCCAGTGATTTCTCAGTTCAGAGGAGATCAGTGATCCAATTTATTCCTTCCAGCTCTAGGCAGCATACATACAAATATTTTGTTCAAAATGAGATCCTGGGCCCTATTTCTGGATTCCTATTTAGACAACAAAATTAGGGATGGAATTCTCCAAGTCATCAACTCCCAGTTGGCCTTGCTGGCACTTTCTTGATTCCAATTTTTTTTTTTTAAATCAGACTGCATATTAAAGTGCTTAAGTGCTTAGACACGGATTTTATTCTTAAATTTAGGCACCATTTAAAAAAAAAAAAAATATTTTGTGTCCTTCATTTGCCAGGCTTCTAAGTGGAAGCAGAACAGATAGTTGTCTGAATCACCCTGGCTCTGTATTTGTAAGCAGTTGAAGAGTAACTTTTCATAGATGTCCATCTGCACCTGAAGTGGAGAAAGAAAGCAATGAAAGTGATTGCTGACTAATGCAGTAAGATCAACATTTTAATCAAAATTAATGCAAAAAAAGGGCTACAGATACAGGAAATTGTAGGAATTAGTGAGATTACAGGTCTGCTTGAATTATGGAAGGTGTAATGAAGTCTATGCACTGCTGGGTTTTGGAGAAGCCGTAGTCCTTTGTCTCCATGTCTCCATGTCCATTCCCACAGTCTCTTGCCTGTTGCCTCTCACCAGTTACATATTTTGTGGTGGCTCTTTGGGGAAGGTTCCTGTCCATGTGCTGTGGCCAGCTGTGACATGTGAGGATGGAGGGATGACGTCTGGGTGGTGGTTTGTCTGTTGTTTTGTCCTGTTTCTTTTTCAGTGGTGGGTAAGACCTGAGAGTGTGTTCTTGGCAGTGAACAAGAAATACCAGAAGACTGCCATATATTGGCTGTGTTCACTTACCTCTGGTCATTTCACATACAGGAGCCAGAGAAATCAAAAGCCTCAGAAGGATGTCTGTGTGCTGTTGCAACCTCAGTGATGAGAAGAAATCTGTGGGACCAGCATTTCCGTGCCACCATGGAAGTGGGAGGAAGGTGAGCACAAACACCATGAATGAAGAAGACTAAATAGATGGGAAGTTATACTACTGAGGACTGGCTAGCATGCAAGAATTTCATTTTACAATAAAATTGAGGTTTGCCTGCTGCTTTTGTTCCATAACAGAAAAAAAGAAAAAGCCAACAGAAACCTTTTCACTGCTGAAAAAGCCATACCTACAGGGTTTACTCCACACTGGATTACCTAATGACTGAGTAACCTAATGACTGAGTCATTTCCCTGCATGGTAGGAGGTGAGGGTTTATGTTGTCTACCTGATTACAAGAAACTTTGAACTTGTATTTCTTGTATTCCCAGCAAGTGACCTATCCATCATGTGTGGAGTCAAGTCTGGCCCAGAGATGGTTGGAAAAAAGGGAGAACTCAGTATGAGACAGCTTCTCTTGGCAGCGTGAAAAGACAAACTTTGCCTTCCTTTGATGGTGAACTTCATGTATCCGCAAACTACTAAAAGGTTAACTGAGCCTGAATAAAGTAAATTATCTTTCAGACATACAGATGCATCTTCAAATCTTTAAGATTAACTTAGCACATTGCTTGGCTCAGACCTCAAGTGACATAACTGGTGCTGACAAGGAAGGTGCATGCCATGGCAAAGGCAGATCTTAAAACATAACTTCATTTTTCTTACCTAAGTATGGTGGGTTTTCATTTTTTATATTATTTTAGTGGGGCTAAGTAGATAAATTTCCTTATTATGCTGATCTTTCTATAAAAGACACCTGTAAATGCTGTTCTTTGTTGCGTTAGTAGTCTTATCTCTCAAGTCATTCAGTCTGTGTCTGTCATTCAGTCATTCCTTTTTCCCCTCCCTATGTAGTTTAAAGTATCTCTGATGAAATCTGTATGCAGAAAATAAGTAACTTCACTGGAAATTATCTTTGATTAGTTATTTTTCCCTTTCGCAGTGGGAGTTACTCAATCTTTTTTAATGACAAAACTCTTGTGGGTAATGGTATAGTTCTGTAACCAGCATGAAGCAACCTCCCACTTCCTGAGATTTGTTACTGACTTGGCTCTGCAACATGGTTCAATTCAGTATTTTAGAGTTTTTCTCCTTCAGATTTCTCAAATGTAAAATACAATCAATGAAATCTTTTGCTCCCCCAAAAAATCACTGCTCATAGATGTTGCTATGAAATTAATACAGTGCTTATCAGTTTTATCCTGCTTAACTTCATAGATGTTGTATTACTAGTTGGCTGATCAACAAGCTATATCTGTCTGGGGAAAGAAGTAATTTCTCACAGGTAACAAGAAATTTATGTCATGTGGGTCATTCCTGTCAGTGCTTCGAGTGACAGGAGACTGTAGGGTAAATTTGGCAGAATTCATGTACATTTTATACTGGCTCCAGATGTTTTAAGCATACTATACATTCATTTTTAAAAATGGTCTTTTAATAGTTGAGGTGGTTATTAGTTTTTCTGCTCAAACTGAACTTCAATATGAGTAGTTGAGGGATATAAATTAGCATGTCTTGCTAATCTAAAACTTTTATTATTTATCTATGGTTTATTTTCTATAGTTGTCAAGAGCTTTTGATCCTGTAGTCTTCATTGAATGAAGGTAATCTGCCATTTAGATTAACAAGAGAAATATATTTGAAATATGTTGTATGCAGAATTTTTATACGATCAAGTACAAAATGATAGATCACACAGTAAAGGGGTGTGGAATAAAGTATGAAAAGGTCTTGAAGAAAAAAAATGAGAAGTTGTTCTGAATGTTAGTGGGTCACAGCTAATCCTGAAATTAATTATTCTGTATACTGAGAGTTTGATCAGCTCTGATTTAACTCAGCAGGAGTTTTTATTTTGATCTAAATGTGAACTTGTTGTTGTGAGTTTTAGGTCAAATATTATATTCCATTAAAATACTAATTTATATTTTGTAAATAACTTTTAGACCATTTTCATTTATTATCATGGGTTTCTCTATATTGAAGGTGCTGCATTGCCAAATAGCTTGTAATGAATGGGACACATGACAAAGTGTTTAAAGGATATGATAAAATAAGGAACTGATCAAAAATTTTGTCTTATTTTTAAACTATTTTTTCATCACAAGTCTAAAAAGTAAGTGACTGATTTTTTATTTTTTTTTTTTTTATTGTCATTAGGCAGCTCTGGTGAAATTTATGTTAAGAGGTTTTGGCCTGTTTATGTGTGCTGAAATTTGCCAAAATTGGTAATGTGATATTCCATCTTTAGCAAGCCTATAGAGCAATAAATAATGACACGACTGTATGTGAGTGTTGTTAGTTAATTTTTTTTGTGGTGTTCATGAAATGCAACAATCTTCCAACCCAAATTCTGCAGCATTAGGCAGCAAGTTGTACTCTGAACTAAACCAGATGCTGATCAGCTCTGTTCCTATTATCGACTTGGGGCAGAGATGGTAACCAGACCTTATTTGCAATGTTAACATTTGGAACAGATTAACAGCAGTTAGGCTGAAATGAGAAACCTCCACTTCACTGAAAAGGTTCAAAACATGTAATGCTGTAAAAATCAGGACGTCTGTAGTATGTTAGATAAGAATAAATAAGTTAACTGTAAGCCGCACTTTCTCCTTCCCAGGATGTGTTGTTTCCAGTTTATGAGTGACTCTTTTAAAAGACATGTTTATGAGGTAAAGTCAGGCTTAAGTCCTGATAAACCATCTACCTGATGAGGTAAAGTATATCCAAATTTGCTGTGCCTGTTCATTGTGAGAGAGCCCTCCCCAAGCCAGGCTGTACAGAAGATTTTTGTCTGAGGGACAAATCCCGCGTGCATCCGTGAAGTGCAGAGACTCGGGACACTTGTGGCTGCCAGCCTTCTGCTACGCTCAAACCCAATGGGGACCGTGCCCCAGAGGTCCTGTCACAGTACATGGAACACCTGGTGGCCCGGACATGGCACGCTGGGCTCGGGATGTTCCTGTGTGCCTGTTTGTGGTATCTCAGAGGATTTACTGGGAACTGGAGGGGTTCAACAGGGCTGTAGCACAGGCCTAATGCTTTTTAGGCTGAAATTGGGCTAAACTTCACCACCTCTTTGTGAATATTGTATAGATATTGCTGCAACCATAAGCTTCTACAATTTCTGGTGTTGTTTTACCTTCGTCCTCCTTTCCTGTGCTTTTTTACTGTGAATCTTGCTTTAGCAGAAATTGAATAGCAAGCTTCAATTATAAGGAGAATATTTCTGCAAAAGTCAGTCAGAGATGTTGCTGAGTTCTCATTGTGTCACCTGCTGCATGGTTTTTCCACGTGCCTGGTTTGAAAACATAGTATTCAGGTTTGCAGAGAGTAAAAGCTTTTTGAACACTCACATGCAAGGCTTCTATTTAAATGTAGTTAAATTCAATTTAAATTCAGCCCTGTCAGTACAGATGTTGAGAGATGAAGCGAGGACATTGGCTACCCTGGTAACCTGGTCAGATTGTTCATATAGCAGTCATGTCAGCCAAGGAAATCTCCATCCACAGCTGCACACACGGAGAGCTGTGCTGGGAAAAGAATCAGCACCAAAGTGCTTCGTTCGGAGTGGAGGAGCCTGTATGGGTGATGCTGAGCACTTGCTGGTAAGCTAAATGGGAAATCAAACCTGATCTGCTCTAATTACATTGAGTAAAATATTGCATGGATTCCAGTTCAGTTCATGTTGACTTGGAATGGGTTTTGTTTAAGTGCACGGTGTGGCTGGAGGTGCGCGCTGGAGCGGTAGCTGTGCTCGGCTGTGACTTGTGTAAATTCTACAGGTAAAGTTACAATCCCTCTTGTATGGAGTAGCAACAACCATCCCTGTCTTTTGGTAGGAGCAAATTTGTAATGACAGGGACTCTGCCCTGTACTGCTCTGGCCAGGTGACCAGCAAGGAGGGACATGTTTGGCCTTCTCCTTTGTGGGATGGGGAGAGGAGCCAAGGTGTGGTCAGGTGGAGCAACAGCAGCACTGGGACAAGCACTGCAAGGAAGGACCTGGAAAAACACCAAGACATGGAACCATTTACTGCATGCAAGCTGGGTAGAGATATGATCTAAAACATCTTACCACGGGCAGCAAATGAAGGGATCCTGGAAGCAGGGCACAAGTGCCTGCCTGACAGTTTCCGTGTGTGGTCAGTACATGCTGGTGTACGCTCAGACCCACACTACCCAGGGTTTTGCTCCTGGCATTCAGTCCCAAAAACAAAAGTTGCCTCCTAGCTTGTGTCCACCCAGCATGGATATGAGGCAAGTTCAGGTGAATGAGTAGGTTCAGACAGCCTTGGACCTATGCTGCAGAGGTCTGCTGGTTTTCCCTCCAGTAGTCCACAGCTGCATCACTTAGTTCCTGAGTGAATCCACTTATAGGTCAGCCAGGGATGTGGGCGTAGGAAAACTTTCAAAATTTATTATAAAAAGTATGTTTGCCTTTTTCTTGACCTTCTAGGTATTTGGACCTTATGAAAATTGATCAAGCTGTTACTGAATTACAGGTCAGTGTGAAGCCATCCCTGGCCATGGCGTTACTTAGAAGCTTGTCGGAATTTCAGTTTGCAGCTGGACCTCTTCTGTGCTCCCTGTATTTTAAATCAGAAAGAATATTTTCAGATGCAGAAGAAAAGCTGACAGTACTTTGCAAATAATAATATTTTCCAGGTAAAAGTGAAAAAGTGGTGAGATACTAAGCTGTTGGTATTTTAAAGCATTACTTCTTTGAGATGGTGTATATCTGGGGAGCACAAAGGAGGGATTAATTTTCCCCCTCAGGTTAGCAGCTATTGCCAAGGAAGCTTGGAGGGAAGTATTTTATGGCACTGGCATTGCAGAAACAGGTGGGTAGCTCTGAAGCATGGTGGATGTTACTATCTCTGCTTAAAGACTCTGATCTGAGGCTGAATTTAGGGTATCCAGCATAAGCATACAGTGCAAAAAGTGGTGAAGCAGGAGTAAAATGCCAGCAAATAACTGCAGCTCAGCATGCCAGTATACACTGCTACTCAGCTGTGGTGTTAACATCTGCCACGCTGAAATGACTCCAAAACAGTTTATAAAGGGGAAGCATGGCTTCAAGGCAGAGTTCTGAGAAGAAAACTTGAAGTGACACTGTTGCACAGAAAGTTTTGTGTGCCCATTCTTTCGTATTTTCAGTCCTTCATCTCTGCATTTCTTCATCTCTCAGACAGATAGTGGTTCTAAGGTGGCTCTGCTCAGCTGTCATTTCAGCATCCACAGGATTGGTAACCAGGTCTCATTTCTGATAGTGAAATTTTGCTCATCCTTTACCTTGGTCACTTGAAATGTTTTGCTAGGCAGTGGCATATTTGCATAGGCAACCTTCTACTCTGAAGAAAAAATCATGCTATTTCTAACTCTTGCACTCTAACTTCTCTCTGCTTTACCTTTGCAACGAGCATTCCTATTGTAAAGAGTTCCTTAGCCCTTTAAGCCCTTCTTAATATAAACCATTGCTTTTAAAGGTCCATTTTACTTGTTGTAAGAAATCTGACATACTGGAATTAGTGACAGAATTTTAAATATGGAGGTGATATGCTGTAAAATCTCAGTTGCAGTTTGCATTAGATTTAGATTTAAAATGAGCAAAGATGTAATTGAGGGATAAAAATTGGCAATACTCATAGCCTAGGAATTATGTTTCAGACTTTGGAAGGAAAATGTCTCGGCTTATTTTTTTTTCACTTTCAGGAACACTATTATTTTCTTACTTAATGGTTTCAGATGCTGTTAAATGAAAAAATATTTCTGGAGTAAGTGAATTTTGCAGGTGCTTTGTCCTGGAGTGTCTCTTGGAGTTTTACAGTATGACTCTTTGTGAAGGCAACAGGTCACAAACCTTCATAAAGTGGCTCCCAGCCAGCCAGGAGTGACAGCTGAAGTTGCTGGTGTTGCAGCCTCCCTGATGAGTGTGACCAACCTGCCCAGCCCAGCCTTTCACAATGCTGAGGGGGGTGGCTGCAGCCCTCAGACACCCCTTTGGAAAAATATGTTGTATTGCATACAAAGAAGAAGAAAAAGGATTCAGATATTATAGGCCCAAGGACTAATAATGGCTTGGCATGCTGAACATATGTGGCCCAATTTTACTGAAGTATTGACTGGACTTAGTTACCACAACTGGAATTTTACTGGGCACCCCAAACTAGTGGGAGGGGTTTGCTCTCAGCAGGAGCTCCCCATGGGCATCACCATCTCACATATTTATTATTTATTTATATATAACAATATATTATTCTTACTGTCTCAGGCATGCATTTGGGTTAGCTATGAGCTTAATTATAAAGAAAAAGCATAATTTTTGTGGTGATCCCTAGAGGAAATTCTTGTCTTTTCCTTTCCCTTCAACTGAAGAAGTAGAGCCCCCTGTGTGAACCACACTGCCCTACCTCTCCCTCCTCAAGAGCCCAATCCCATGCTGTGCTCACACCTCCAGTCACAGCAGCAAAGTGGCTGAAACACTGGAATTTGGTGGCGTGAGAGCTCATCCAGCAAAGACCAGCATTGCCCTTACAGTCACTCCCCAGCAGCCAGGACCCCCATCCTGGCACAGACAAATTTGATCAGTAGGCATTTCAGATGCTTCTACTAGAAAACAAACACAACCAACCGTGTAGTTGTGAGGTCTGAGACTCCAGCATATTGAACTGGGAGGTGGAAGTTATCTTGGAAAGCTGTGCTTTAGGCTACCCCTCACAGCCTCATGTGTCTTGTAGCCACTCCCAGGAACAAACAGCTCTCCTTGGGGAATGGCAAAAATGACCTAAATATGTAACTTATTTTAAAGACAGCCTATGATTTTAGATACATGATTGCTTTCCTGCCTTTTACTTGTTTCACTAAAGATCAATTACATATTTTTCTGACCAAATTTTTTTTTCCAACAAAAATTTGCATATCAAATGATAAAAAAATGTTTTTGGTGTTTTTGTTAAGATCATGAGCTGCCATTTAGTTTTTCTTAAAAAAAAAATCCTGACTTGTACTCAAACACATTAATTCTTTAATTTCTTAGATGCATCTGTTTGATTCCCTCTACCTCTTTTAAAATGGAGAAACCTTTTTAGGCTTATGCCAGGTCAGATGCTCTTTCCTGCTTGCTCAGTGTCATTGCAGTAACACCCAAGGCACTGGATGGCTGAGGTGCTTTCTGGAGCACTTTATACCACAGTAACAGTTCCTGAAGTCATCTGCAGTTTGTCTGTGTTGGTAACGTCCTGAGGCTGGACCAAGCTCTTAGAAGTGTCTTGATTTCGTTTTCTTTTCAACTTGTTAAACATAAAAGAGAGGTAGGAGAAATGTTAGTCAAAGATGAAGGTTTTACAGGTATTTCTCATTCACTTGATGTGAAATAAATTCTTTTCAGCGTAACTGGAATGTCTTTGCACGTGTTCCAGGATGGTTGTACCCAGCTCTGAGAAGAGAACAGTGCCTTTCCAAGTAACACACAGTTACCTCTGCCAGCTTTACATGTAGCCTTTAGTCAGAGACGTATGTAATTTCTATTTTACAGCTGTCCAGACACACTTTTGAAAAACCTAAGCCATATACACCAGATGTTACTTAGTCCAGTGTGGTCTACCTTGGACCCATTCCAAACCTGCCTGCCTATAATTTTCAAGTCCCAACAGCCCTGCAGTGCTAGAAGATAAAAACTGACCATAACTGTACCCTTTCATATTACTTAGAGCTCGGTTTAATTATCTGAAACACTACCAGATATATAGTTCAATCAGGAGAATTCCACCTTAACATTAACTACTACCATATCATTTTTTTTCCTAATTTGAGACAGGTTTTGGGTTACTAGCTCTGAATTATGCAAAGTTCAAATCAATGATTAATATAATTACCTAAAGAGGGTTTTTTTTTCCTTAAATTGGAAATAATGGAGTGTGTTTATATGGCCTTATTGAGAAAGGCAGTCCATGAATTTGTATCATTTTGTTATATGTACATGTGGGTGGGGTATATGTGTATGATTTGGACTTGATATTTAAAAAATATTGTTTACAGACCTGCTAAGCAACTGGCAGTGCTGATGAAATCCTCTCAAGAAAGAAAGTTTCTCAAATTTTTGAGTCAGCCCTGTTTAAGCATTTGCTTATAATCAAATGAATGCTGAAGTGCTTCCCTGAAGATGTCAGTAACCCAAAGATGGTTTTAAATCAGGGCCTTCAGCGCCTGTAAAGTTTCTTTCAGAGCCCTGGTTCTGACTGTAGCCTGACTCTGAAGAGCTATTTAGGTTTCTAGCCCTCTGTTGTGGGATTTTTGTGCTTTGTAAGCCTCAGCCCTTGCCCTGGAAGCATAAGGATAAGAAATATGAAGTTGTGTGGAGAGACTTACTTTCTTTAGACAGTATTTTCAATGTATTGATTATTATCTCATATTATGACCATATTTTAATATGAAAAAAAAATAGAAAGTTTAATAGTTTGCTTATTTTGTAGTCATTGCTGATTTTCTTAGTATTTTCCTTTATTGGTATGAATTTTCTGCATATATTGACTGTGGTAATTTTATCTCATTTGTCTTTGCTGAATTTTTTTATTTTTCTTGCACAACTGCTCCTTTAGTTTTGGATCAGGAAAGAGTTCAGAGAAACAACAAACCAAGGAAAAGATTATTGAGAATTTGTAAAAAGTGATGACTGATGCTGAAAATGTGTAATTGATGGAAACAACAGCCACTTGGTTATGAATTAATTTTTTCAGCACACATAAGCAAGATCCATGTGACAAATTATGATAAACAAATACACTTGATGTTGATATTAAGTATTAAGCACATTCCTTTCATAAAGTAATCTATGTTTTGGCTGTTATTTCCCTGAATGATCCATTACATTTCAAATAGTGGTACTGCAGGGTAAAGCTGAATCAGATAAAAGTGGTTAATGAAGGAAGCAGATATTTCTGTCTCACTCTGTGAACAGGTTCTTTCCTTTAAGATTTTTAAATAGAAATAACAACAATTATAAGAAATATTTCCAGCTAATATATTATCTTTTATAGATTTCTTATAACTTACATTAATTAGACCCCTTGCTTCACATGTTTCTCCTTTTGGATTCATATTATCTAATGTTTTAACTTTCTTTTCAGCTTTAAATTTTGTGATCTCCTTCATGAGTCAGAATTACAGAGTACGGAAGATTTTTACCTCTTTTTGTCTTGCACTTTAAGAATACATTAATTTCTCAAACTGCTTTCACATTTGTGGCTACAGCTCCCTGCTCCACTTTCCCAGTGCTCCATTTGAGCTCCTGCTAAAACTGAAAGCTTTGGGAAAAATAAATCTAAGATGTCAGTGACTTAAAGCCCAGTGCTGTAAGTTTAAGATGTTTGCCTAATATCACATCACCGAAATGGAACAGATAAAGATGAAGTGTAAAGTATATGTAACGTGGCTTGCAGTTAAGTGCAGTAATTGGAGAATGCAGGCAGCAGATCTGGGAAGGTGATAAGGTAAGCAAAAGCTTCTTGGGAAAGGTAAACTGTCTGAAGAGCTGACAGTGATATGCACTGACTGGAAGGAACCCAAAATTGTTTTAGCCTTTAAGCATCCAACAGACATTGAAGTAATTGAGTAATCATACACTCTGGGTCCAGTATTCCTGTCACTGATACCCCATGCGTCTCAGTTATTGGTGTAATTTAAATCTGATAGCCACATAATGGACCAAATTCTCTCCTCTACTTTTCATAAGTTGTCCTATTGGATTCAATATGAAGAATGTTTGCTTAAGTGCAGTGAGCAGGATTTGTGTCATGAGGCTTATTTTGCTTCTCAAAAGTGGTATTCCCTGCTGTATGTACTGTATAGCACCACAGAAGACAAAATACTTATTCTAGAGGAAAATACCCTGAAGCGCCATAGATTAGTTTAAATTCTCAAAAAGGTGTGAGCTTTTCTGTTTCTTCCAGTGTTTAGGCACTTTTTCTTAATGTTTGTGCCAAAAATTGTCCCCAAGCCTCCCTTTTGGTGCCAGCGTTTTGAAAGCGTGTCAGATTCTGCACCATAAAAGATGACGCCCGCCCTTGTGTATTTCTTGGAATGACAGCTTCTACCTTTCAAAGGTCATTTGGGTCAGAAATTTTCATTAAAAAATATTTGAGTACATGCCACATACCTTGTCTGCTTATTCAATCTTAATATTCAACAAAACATTTCAATATTGCTAAGCAGCCAGATCAGAATAAGCTCATTGGAACATGGGAACATCTTTTAGTGCTGGTTTTGTGTATAGCACCTCATATGCTGAGGCTCAGGATGCACAGGCTGTACTGTGGTGCAGATAATAAATACTAATCATCAGGGGAGCTTTAAGGTGGGACCTATGCAATGAGCAGACAACTTTGCAGAGCAAGCTGGCCCTAATTTGTCTGGTAAAATTGGTGATGGGCTTTCACGTGTCTCCCTAGTAGTAAGGTGATTGATTAATATGCATGAAGTGTTATAGGACAGGTTAAAAGGATCGGGCCAATCCCCCCAGCCTGCTGTGGGTGGAAAGCCAGGCCCATAGCTTAATGCAGAAACTTGGGTCTTGTAGAATTCTCCCAACTAGGAGTACATATGCCATGGGGGAATATTTTCTTGAGATTATGTGAGTTACTTAATCTTGGGACTTGTTCAGCAGATTTCTTTTGCAAACTCCCCCCTCGATATGTTTCCTTCCACCCTCTCCACTCTCCCCAGCAATAGGGCTGCTTTCAGACTGGCTCTAGCACAGTAACACTAGTCTGGCAAACTAAATTAGTCTGAACAACTCCTAGTAAACTAAACAAGACACAGCACTGCTGTGCAGTCACACAGTGTAACTGGTAGCACACTTTCTAGCCAGACCTGGGCTGTGACAACCATCATTTCTCCATGGAAGTATGTCCATGGAAAGGACATCCCCAACAGTCTGGAGAACAGGGCAGTCAAGGAGCTATTCCAAAAACCAGAAGAGATGAGAGCACCCTCTTGGAGGAGAGAGAGGCAGGGTACAGCTGCACTGACATGAGCTGTGCTATGCAAACACACTGGGACATTGTATGCAATAAAATAAGCAACAGATACGTGTGCATTTGGGGACAAAAAATTGTCCTCTGGTTGTAACCTGATTCTGTTCATTGAGACTCTGTATTTAGCTGTCTTGTCCCCTTTATACTACGAAGCAGCCTGCCAGGCTCTGAGACTCCCTCCGTCATCACTTCTGCAGACAGCAGCACCTCATGGCTGTCACCTATCTAACTGACACATCACCTCCCCACATCTTTCAAAGTTTTCACTCCTGGAAAGAGGACTGAGTTTTCAGAGAGAAAGAAAGGTTGAAGATGCCTAACCTCTCTAAGACATGGCTGGTCCTCTCTACCTGCATGGCTAGAGCTCACCCTGTAGCTTTCACCACCTCATGTCTTGATATCTGCACGCCTTTTCCAGGTATGATGAATGCAGCCGTGCTCTTTGCTTCCATCGAGCATATTGCTGCATGGGTCATCCTTCAGCCTTGTTGCTTTGACCGTGCTGCTTCTCTCTGTAACCTTCCCTTTATCATTTCAAAAATAAGCTCCTTTCAGTTCGTAAAACCCTTCCAAACTTGATCTTCATCCTTCCCATTGTTTAGTAAAAAGGATCAACTCCACCTTCCATTACCCCTGTGAGAGGTTTTCAGCCAAGCTCTCTCCCTTGCTGTACTGCAGCACAGGCAGGGCTCTATCCACATCCTCATTCCATACAGCCATATGCACATCTTCATTTTACCCGCTGCCTATGGAAAACTAGATGAATGTGAAATGTCACTGACTATCCATACCTCATAGTTATACTCTTGCCAATCTATATCAAGCCATTGCTTTTGTCTTTAAATTTGATTGAAAAAGTGAGGTTTGCAAATATGTTAGTTTGTCAGAACTATAAACAGGATATATGAAGCTCAATCTTTTTTACTGCATTTGGGTTTAAATTCTTCCAGAGGAGGGTTGGTATATTATTTAAATCAGACAGGTCTAGGAATAAACTCTAAGGTGTTACTGTAGCACAGAGTATTTTTAAAAAACAATAGTACTTGGAAAAATACCTGACCATACTTCATTCTGCAGGAAATATACCCTATTTTCTGCTGCCTCACAGTGTTTTTCTGTTTTTGTATGTACTGTTATACTTTCATTGGTCTGGAATAGAAGCATTTGACTACTATTTCTGATCTCAAAGTAGGTGTTGATTCCAGCAATTTCCCAAGATGTCTTTTTTAAAGTTAAAATCAAAACAGAATCTGGTTCAGGGATATGACTGAGAGGAAATGGTACATATTTTCTCCTGTTTAATTCTGAATGCTGATAGAAAAAAAAATCTACAGCCAGTCTACCCAAAAAATTTCTTTTAGAAAAAGTTACTTTAAAAAAGGTGATTTTTGTGGCAAATGCATTTCTTGCTGCTTGCTTCCTTCTTTTGCAATTACAATTAATTTCTTCAATGCAAATAATGAACCACAAATCATACAATATGTATGATTTTTTCTAAAAATGGAACCAGTTGCCTTAGAGATTTGTAAATGTTGGAATAATATATGAGATCGTCTTTCCCAGTGCCCTGTAAGGTTTAGACTTTTCCATTGAGAGATGTCAGCTAAGGTGATTATGCTGTGAGCAGACTAAGCCTTGGGATTTCACAGCAGATCTCAAACGTATTTAGTAAGAGTAATTAGCTCATTTTAAAGCAGACTTTGGCATTTTTTTAAAAAGAAGAGCACATTTGTATTTTTTATAGTATTTCTGTAGGACCAGTTCAAGGTAATTAAATGGAAAAACAATGTAATAAATTCTTGGAAACAATCCCCTATAAATATTGGTTTATCATTTGGCATTCTCCTCTCATTTCCACCGGATACCAGTGGGATTTGTATATCCGCTTCCTTTATGTTTCTAATTAAGAAACCACGTCAGATTTGTGGAAAACCTACACAATCTGTCACTTTGACTGCTGAGGAACGGGCATGCTTCCCTGACCCCTATCCCCATCAATCTGTATAGATCCAATTTCTTTGATTTATATCGAATAGAATTTCATTGGTGGCTACTGCATAAATCTACAAAGACTTTCACATTTTGTTTCACCTAAACAATGATTGGGTGGAATGTGTCTGTTTAAAAGTGACCTTGCTCCAATATTTGAACTTTGGCTTATAACACGGGAGAAAAAGGTTTTAGTTGTTTTTTACTCCCAAGGATTAAAAAAATTCATCACTGAGTTTTCCAAGGTATTTGGTTCATTTAAAGTTTTTCACCCAAAATCTGACATTCTGTCATGCTTAAAATGCAATTTATTCAGAAAAATGGCCTTAATAAATGTAAGAAGACTAATTGGATAGGGTTATTGCTATTTTTAAAGCCATGTTTCTTTATAAAAACATGCCTTGTGCCAGCGCTACACGACTGACATAGCCAAGCTGAAGTGCTTTAAACATTTGAAGACATTCGGTTGACTTCCTTATAACTGTTGAGATGAGAATTTTCTCTTCTCTAGGCTGGACTTGCAAGAGGCTCAGGGCCCAGAGGCAGGAGGGTTGCAGGGCTGTAACAGTGCCTTGCACTCCCATCCCCACAGCACATTCATAAACCGAAGCCCAAGGGTGGGTGCCAGGCCCAGGCTGTGCCCAGGCAGACTCTCTTCCTGCCCCACGCTCCTGCCTACTGCGACAAGTCCTTGGCCCCGACGTTGCCTGAGCGAGTTCTGTGTAGGGTGGGAGCACCTAACAGCTTAACAGCATGGACAAATGCCTGCTGGAGCCTGAGCCTGGCTTCATTTCCCCAAATACAGACTGCTTTGGGTCCCACACAGGGACAGAGGCTTAGGACTGAGGAGGGAACAGAAGGGGTGATGCATCTTGGCTGGCCCCATGTCTTCTGACACTTGCGTTTTGAAATGATACTTTACATCCCTTCATCATATTGCACGTGTTGCTTTAGACAAAGCATGAGGGCGCCCAGATTGCAGTGAGAGTTGTGATGTGATGCTGCCTTAAATCCTGCCTTCATTTGCTCTGATCCCAGGTATGTCTGCGAGGGAGGTGACTGGTGAGCAAGGATGGTTTGGCTACCCAGCACTGAGTGCCTGTGTGCACACCCCTGTCACCTGCAAAGGGGAACCACACTGTGGTTTTGGAGCAGCATATTGTGTCTACAGGTATCTCTATGCAAGTGAAATCAGCTGTAGCCAGGGCTCTCCCTGCCTCAGAACATTTTGGAGGGCCCCTTCAGCTGCTGCAGGAGATGTCACAGGCTGGATATCACCCCCAGTGTGCAGCCCAGAATTCGATGGTGCAGGGGGAACTGCCTCATTGCCAGAGAGCACACCCAGGCACGTTTGCATCATTAGCCATCACATCATACACAGTATTCACAGACAGTCACGGACAGCAAAAGCATCTGAAAGATTCAGTGTTTCTACCTTAGAGTTTTAGGTCTCCTCACCCCAGGGACCGCATTTACCATCCTCAGCAAGAATTAGGGTTCTTCTTCCACTTTTGGGACCAAAACCCATGCTCATTTATTCTAGCTCGCCCTCCAATTGCAGCAGGAGTTGGGGTATCTGCAGAGACACCCTGCTAAACCCCAAAACCAGTCAAATCAAACTATGGCTCAGTTTAACTTAACAACAATTTAGTCTCCTCTGTACTGGTTTGAATCACACAGTCAAAGTCAGCTTGCCATGAGGCATTTTTTGTGAAGCCTTCCAAAGCACTTCTTTTTTCTTCTAAAAGAGAATATTTACGTAAATCTTTGATATTTCTGAAGATTGCTTTTTTTCTTGGTGGTTTATCCAAATACAGTGGTTTTGCATACTCAAATGCTTTCCTTCTGGTCACTGTAATGCTAACTCCCATTCCAGAGCACTGACAAATATGATTTTTGCTAGTGCAGGGTGTTCTGCAGGAAGAATTTTCATAGTGCAAGATTTCATTACAAGAATCTGGATGAGTTAAAGCCTATTGTTTTCAAACTGTGTAGAACATGGATCACCACTGAGTTCCTCAGGTTCCACTAACAATCTTCACTGCCAGAGGTTACTTACCTGGTATTTAGCATCCTATCACTCTCCTTAATTATGGGTACTGAAAATTTCCTCATCTAGATTAACACATTACATGTTATTACTTACCATTTTGCAGTTCTGCATCATAAACTGCTCACTTTATGATGTCTGAGATGATAGATAAAAAATTTTATTCCAGAGTTTTAAGTAACATCTCCAGCCACTAAACTGGAATGTAATTTTAACCCTTATGTTTCTTTGACTCTGATAATTCCCTTCTATAGTGGTCATATGTCTTCTCTGTGTCCAATGCTGCTTTGCAAACATACACATTATGGAATTTTGATCAGCAACAGATCACAGGCTTTACCAAATGGCTGCATGAACATGCCTTGATATTATAAATATAATTTCTATATTTCAGTCTTTGCATTCTTTACTCTTTGGCATCAGACAAAAAGAGGACAGAAGCAGTAAAAATGAGATGTTGATGTTTCTTTGAATATGCTTCATCTCCAAACACCTGTGGAAAGACCCTGAGCATCCCACCTAGGGGGATACAACAATGGCTGGGAACAGAAGCTCTTACAGATGCTTGGGAATGGTGTTTGAAGTTGTTCAGGAATGTGCCATGTGTGCAATCTGCCTGACAGATGCTCAGCCACCAGCTGTGCCTGACAAGATGCTAACAAGGGTAAGGCAGGGGGAGAAGCAGAAACACAAACACGAGATAGACCCTGTGTACCACCTTCCATGTGCCCTTGCCCTGGCACCTCCTGCCACTGCTTGGTCTCACCTGGGAGCCATTGGATGAAACAGTGGTGCACCTTCCTGATAGCTTAGGGTTTTGTACTGCACTGCCCAATCCTCCTGCATTTGTGCATCACAGGCCTGGGGACAGACATGACAGGACGGAATATGTCCTCCCCCGAGGGAGGGTGCAGGTGTCCCCCAGGCTGATACCTGCTCCTTTGTCCCAGCCACAGGGACAGTGTTTCAAGTGGAAGTTTGCAGACGGCTGCAGAGAATCCAGGGAAAGCTCGGTAAATGCTCTGCCATTTTAGGTACAGATGGAGCTTTTGTTAATGCCTTGGGGCTGGATGATGGGAGCTGTGAAGATTTACTCTTCGTTTGCTGACAGAGCTCTGAAATATTTGGATAAGCATGGAGATTACTTCTATCCAGCTGAAAAGTCCAGGGTTGTGTAATATGTTCCTACTCCTGAGACTGAAGAATTATCTGACTCTTTAGAGGGGAAGAAATATATTCAGGACAGTGCAAATGTTATGCTGAGTACTTACATTTAAATGCGTGCAACAGCTATAAAATAGCGAAATATGTATCAAGAATACAAAAATTCTATGTTTGTAGTCTCTGTGTAAAAAATGAAAAGGAGTTTCCAGTTTACCTGTGGCCAGAGGGAGAGTTGCACCTGAAAACCATTGCCCCTGTTTGCCCACTACAGAGAACAGCGACACTTGACCTCGGAACCATAATGTTCCCAACTTCTATGTTTATCAAACATATGCCAGCAGGCCATAATCAGAAAATGTAAAGTCTGACCATGAAAACTGTGCCTCAAAACCAACCAGGTGCAAACTGGTACCTTTGATTTCTCTGGTTGCTAGAGAGTAACCCAAAACAGGGAAGTAAACATTGCCACGAGGGCTTATACGCTCACCTGACTGTGCTGCCGGGACGCCCAGCTGGCAGTGCTCGCGGTCAGCTCAGGTGGGCGTGCTGGAGCAGGGGCTGACTCACGGCCCTGCTGAGGCCCCTTCCCACCCCAGCTGCTCTCTGAAGGGTGGCCGTGTTCTGGGGGACAGCAAGCAGAGTGTGGGGTGCACGGCGCCCAGGCAGCTCTGTCCCTTCTCCTGAGGCGCAGGCAAGGCCGCGGCTGGGGCTCCGGCTGCCGGCCGGGATCGTGGGGGATCCTGGCGGGTGGCAGAGCAGGCCTGTCCAGACTGTTGGGAGTCACTGTAGCACAAATAACACCTCGCTACTCCTGCGGTTCCCTATGCCTGCAAATTACAGAGAGCAGCAACACGAGAAAAAACAAATATTACATTCATTACTTGGTCTTAAACTGAAGAGAGGCTGGGTAGCTCTGTGGGGCACGGAAGCAGCGCATGGAAGCTCATTCCCCACGTGGGTTAGACTGGGGGCTGCGTGTTCTCACCAAGGTTGAGGAGTTGGGTGGTTTGTGGATTAGACCAGGTTTCTGTGGTGTCCACCACAGCAGCTATGGTGGATTTTCTTCTCTTACGAAGTTTATTTGCTGTCCCTTTCCATCTCAGGAGGAAATCTTCCTTATTGAAGGTTTAGTGGAAAGCTTCAATGCACCTCTGGACATTAATACTTCACAAAGATTTTTGAGGAGAACGATACATATTTTTGTTCAAAAGTGTTTTGACTGCATATTTTTCAATACAGAATAATTGAGACATTTTAAGTTTTAATCACAAAAGTTGGGCTTCCGCCAAATAATTTGTTATTAATTACCTCTAGGCCTGGGGTATTCAAGTAAAGCACTGGAATAATGTCACCTGTGAGAGAACAGATCATGCAGCTGGGAGAATGAGAATTAGGCTGTTACAGCATGCAAAATACATCAACGGAGAATCATAGAGTCATTAAGGCTGGGAAAGACCTACAAAATCAGTGAGTCCAACCATTAACCTTACACAGACAGGTTCACACTAAACCATGTCCCTAAGCACCCCATCTCCATGCTTTCTGAACACATTCAGTGGTGATGATTCCACTACTTCCTTGGGCAGCCTGTTCCAGAGCTTGACCACTCTTTCAGTGAAGAAATGTTTCCTAATATCCAATGTGAACCTCCTCTGGTGCAACCGGAGGCTGTTTCCTCTTTTCCTGTCAATTGTTACCTGGGAGAAGAGACTGACCTTCAACTCATGTCCCCCAGTGTATAATCCCTGCTCTGAGCAAGAGTTTGGACAAGGTGACTGTCATAGGTCCTTTCAAACTTTGTTAGGGCTGAGCAGTAATCAGTACCTGTGAAATGGAGAAACAAGATTTTATTACTTATTTCTTTTAGATAAAGTGGTTTTGTTTAATATTCAGTATTTTCATTTGAAGTCTCTATACATACCTTCTGAGAAGCACATCCACCTTTGTTTCCAATTTTTCATGACTGATACAGAGTACACAAACCAAGATGGGACATACTTTTAATTGCTCTGCTGTTTAGCAGCTTTTCCCGTGTTTCTCACTTCAGCCGCTGACCTCATGTTGGAGACACAAGGACTAACATCTTCCTATCCATGTTCCCACTCATAAGAATAAAGGACATGTGTGTATTTGTTGTGAATATCTACAGTACTCTGTAGTGTTCAGGAGAGGAAGGCTGAAAATTACCTGTATGTTAGGAAAGCTGCTGCTTGTGATTCCCATGGGAGTTGCAGGGTCCACAGCCTTAAGAAGGCTTAGAAAAAAATGGCATTCAAGAGGACCCCATCATCTGCACAGCTAAACATTAGCGTTGTAGTTGTTTTATCTTGAAAAGTGGAGTTGCAAAGGATTCAGGGAGCCTCAGATATTTCTCAGCCTCACCTTGCCAATACTTTGGGAATTTGAGCAGGCTCAGTGCTTGGTGTGGCCTCATGGCCATAGAAGCAGGGCAGAAGCACAGCATGTTGCTCCTCTCCAGCAGCAATCCACAACCAGCTGCCTCAGGTCAGAGCCACTCAGCAGGATCTACTACTCCTGAAGTCACCTTTTGCCCTGCAGCCTATCCCAGCCTGCAGTGAAGAGACTGGGTGTCTGAGGAGCAGTAGACCATGGGATAGCTGCAGGACTAGGTCCAGGCATGGAATCTGGCAGCAGGTCAGCCCCTTGTCAGGGTAAAACCCAAGCACATACCTGTGTCTCTCCTGCACCAACGCTGCTAAAAGGAAAGATGACTGTGGCCTGGAAAGAAGATATGGTTTATCTAGACCCTACTTGCAGTGGGACCCCAGAGTGGGCTCTGTAGTGTTCAGCCCCCAGTGAAAAACATGTTGTTTGAGCTCCCTGTAGCTCGGGACTGTTTAGGTCTCCAAGGCCTGCAAAGCAGAGGTAGTGGAGATGGTCATTTATGGCCATCTACTGCAAGATCAGAAGACTGTTCCTCTGCTCAGGTGCAATAGTGCAATCCAGGAGCGATGAAAGGCTTTAGCTAGTGGCTCATTCCACGGACCTGACAAGTGGAGGAGTGTTAATGGGAAGGTCAGCATGCAGTGTGAATTAGACTGATCTGGGTATCAGCACAGAGGGGACACCGTGCCTCAGCCAGGTGGAGTAGTAGGGTACATGACACTTCAATGCAGGGCAGCTTTGCAAGAGACCAAAGGACCTTAAAAGTCTACAAGTCTTTGAATGAGACCCTGGCCATGACTCGTGATCATGACAGAGACTAGACGGACAATACTGAAAAAAATCCCAACAACCTATTGCATGTTAGTGAAGTTCACAAAGTAAAAAACTACCTCTGCCTTTTCTTCAATGGCTTCAGCTCCATGTCTCCCTGCACACAGGATTGCAGGAGAACCTGTCATTACAGCATCCTTCAGCATAAATGCTGCCATTTCTTTCGGTATGTCACTTGGCAACTGAAAGTGCTACTAAAAACAAAACCCACACACTATTCAATAATCTAAAATAACAGTGGTTAGACTCAAGTATTTATATAAAATAGGAACTTAATGTTTGCTTGAAAATCTTATACGTTCTTCTAATTTTATTTACAAACTAAAGATACCAAATTTCTGATATCAGTCCTTGCACTTAACTACAGTTCACTCTTTACTTCTGATGCACACTTGTAACTTTTCAAAAGCAATTTTTCTTAATAACGGTTTTCTTTAAAAACTCTCGAAAAAGATATCGTGCACATAAATATTGTACACCAGTGCAAGAACTTAATCTGATGCAAATTTTTCCAGGTCCATTGACTTCAGCAGATGATTGACACCAGATGGCCCACCATGTTTGATATTATTACATTAAGGTATTAGCATATGTATAATTTTCTTTGTACTTTTCTTTATCAGTAGTATTTTCTTTCTATCAGCTTCAGTTGACTTTTGCAACCTTTATTCAGGGGGATGAAATTCATTCCATGTGAGTAAACATGTTCCGTGATGGATAAATATCAAACTGCTACCTTCAAATATAGATGAAACTTTTTTGGTGAAGGATTTTTTAGTCTTAAGCCGTATTTCGAAAATATTTGTTATAGGAGGAAGTTGTGACTCTGATTGTGGAGTATTCTTTGTGTAAGAATATTGTGGTTTTCTCTTTTATAAAAAATGTGTCTAATTTAAAATGGACAGTTCTGTAGTAAATTCAGGCTATGTAAAATTGTACATTTCGCCTACTTTTCTCTTAGGCATGAGCCCTTTCTTCATTAATAGATACAGAATCATAACTAGGTCATTTTAGACAATAGATAAGGAATTGTGTCTCTTACAGTAATGAGAAATACAGTTGAAGTACCTTCATAAATAGCCTACAGCTTTCCAAAGATGGGTTTTTGGTTTGGCATATTGACTTTGCATTTATGAGGCAAATGTAAGAGAACATCTGGTTTGTTTTATCATTAATTCTGGGAATGTCCATTAATAATGCATTTTTGGGAATTGTTTTTGTTATTCCTGGAGAGCACTGTAATGAACAATCCTATGCTTGTTCTGCCGAGAGACACATTTCAGTTTAGAAGTTGTTTTGCAGTCTTAATTATAATAGTTGCTATCTCCCTTTTTACTGCCAGAAAGTGTGTACTATTAAAATGAATTACTAGGAAAGATGCCAGTGGACATTGTGGAAAACTAAACTTCATAGTAGCTTAAAAAAGAGGCATTTTGACCTTTTTTTATACAAACTTAGGAAAAAACACAATATTAGTAACACACACCTTTTTTTTTTTTCCCCCCAGTTATCAGCCTAGCTAGGAAACAACTATGAGTGGATAAATTGTTCTTGGTGTTGGCAAGAAAATGAGACACCAAACACCTCAATGTTCTTCTAGAATTCCTAGTTCTAGTGTAGCCAGATCACATAACTCCATAAATTGAAGCAAGATTTTCCCAGGTCAGTTAGGCAGCAGTGGTATACGTTGTGTTGTGATTGAAGGCCCCACCTATGGCAGCTTGGCATGGTTAAGGAAAATCTGGAGCTCCCATCAAGTCCCTAGGTGAAGGAGCTATGGGACTCAGCACCGGAAAAATAGGGCTGTCTGGGGGTTCAGAGTACAGTGAGGAAACATAGATTCTATTCCCCATTTTGGTCTGACATCTGATCCATGCAAAGTGTCTCTGTTTATAGCATTGCAATTATGGATCTAGTCTGGAGCTAATTAAAATAACATGAGATTCTTTCCCTTAAGTTCCTGGGTGTCAGATACTCTGGGGATTTCTACCTTGTGTTTGTTGTGGGGTACACACCAAGCCTTCATCCTCTTTTCTTAATGATTTCATTCTGTTTGTTTATCTGAGAAAGAACCTTTTCCACGGTACCAGTGGAGCAGCGGGGGGCAGGGGTGCAGTGGTGGCCTTGTCTGTAGCACAGAAGATCTGAGTGCACTCGTGGGAAACAACAACACAACATGCAGCTGGACTCCAGTGGTCACGCCTGGGCTCAGAAACTGTGTGAAACCCAGATCCAGACAATTCAAACGTCAATTTTTTAAAGAAACAGGGATTTTTTTTTTTTACACTGTCTGTTTAAACCCAGACTCAAATCAACAGCCCTCTCTTCCCTGCATTTTTCCTAGAAAAAGGGGAAAAATTCTCCAGTTATTTATGCTTTCTACCAATCCAGCAATGTATATGGCATCACTTACTGTACTGATTTTCTAATTTTCCAGGACCAAGTATAGCAGCCTCTGAAGAGATCAGCAGCTGGGGAGCATTTTGGATATCCAAATTCCTAATGACCCCAGAGTAGTATTCCCAAACCTCTTGGCAGTTCCAAATTTCATGCCAAAAGTTGCAGGCATCTGTCTTACATTTTGAACATTTGTCATCAATATTCTTACTTAATTTAAACATCCGCTTAGGGGGGTCATGTATTCTCAATGAATAAAATTAGCTGCATGTAACCAATCTGTGAATTTGAGTTTAATCATAGAGCTCCGGTCTGGTTACAGATGTCTTTGTCCAAGGACTGTAGTTTACTACTGAATGCCTTCCCCATTAGCTTGGGGATTATCAAGCAAGGATTTATACCGTGTAGAAACCTTTTTCCTTTCTAAATACATAACTGAATGCTCTCACTGGGGGGATTAAATTCAGGCTCTCTGAAAGACCTACAGCTGGTTATCTCCTTTAGCACTGACTTTGCAATCCACACTAAGGTGAGGGGCAGGGCATGGTCTCACTGCCTTGGGAGCATAGCAAAGATCAAATTGCCAATGAATGTCACAATTCAGTTCCTGCTCCCTCTTGCTCCTGGGGGAGGAACAAGGTGCCACCACCTATTTTTCTGGGTCAGTTTACTGCCTGCTCCCACCCTCTCAGCTGCATTGGCTGAAGCTTTGAGGATGCTCAGTCAAAGCTCTGCTACCTCTCACTCCTTTGCTTCAGCCTTTGCTGCTCACTTTGCTTGTGGTGCCCACTCACTGCCCAGTGCAGGTGCAGTAAGGGGGTGAACAGCTGAGCCTGTGGAAAAGGATATGGCTGCCCCTCTCAGAAATCATCATTATGATGTGGTAATTCATCACAAACTTCTCAAATCCTTCTTTGTATCATAAACATTCTGCACAGATGTGATTTCCAGTTTCTCACATAGCACAATTTAATTAATTCATCACTGAACTCCATTTTAGGAGAATTGTAGCTTTGATGTGACAGCAATGGCAGTGGGCTTGCAGTGCATAAACTACAAACATTTTAATTAATGTTCTTATTTGCATCATATCAACATAAGCAAGGAAAAAGCAGAAACAAGATCTGAGATTCAGCCTCTGCTCTCCATCCTGGTCTAAACAGTGTCTATTTTCATGATATTAGGGTTTTTTTAACCCTGTTTTTTTCATGATATTAGGGGGTTTTGAACGTGTTTTAGGGGTTGATTTGGATAATGCCTGGTATTAATTATTCTGTGATAATAAATCCTTACAGAAAGTAGAAATCAAGGGTTGTGAAGAATACTTTGCTAAGAGATCTATAAGAAGCTAATGATTGATGTGTGTGAGCTGTGTAAAGAGCTAATCCTTCTTCAGGTAATCCTGAGATGTCTTCCAAGACACATACTCTTCAGCCATTCATTAAGATCACCAGACCAAATTCCTGAAGTTTTTTACTCATTATGGTGGATTTAATCTAGTTCTGGCTTTTGCCCTGTCTGTATTAAAAAAACTCTCAGGAGCTGAACAAAGGTTGTTTGAAGCAGCACACAGACTGCTGGAGGCCAGAGGAATACACATTGTATTTAGGTTTCTCAGTCATGTCTGGCGGGAGAGTACAGAGATGTAATATCAGGTATGGGATGGAAGCCTCCCCCAGCACTCAGCCAGGCCAATGGGCATGGTTTTATCTTGTGCATCTTTTCACAGAACCTCGTCTAAGATGAACCGAAACTGTAACTGGGGATGGCACCTTTCTGCACCCTCACAGCCAGAGTGTAGTTCACAGTGGCTGCTTCAAACACGAAGGCCAAAATACACTTGCTTAAAATCCCACCTGGGAGTTGTTTGAACTCGCCCTGCCAGCAGTGCCTGGCAGATGTCTGATGTGTTGCACCCAGAATGTGCTGTGTCAGGCTGTGTGTCACCTCTCATGCCCCAGACTGGACATTCCCTTTCCACTCCACGATCCCCTATTGCCTGATCATGTGCTGCTGAGATCACCTAGTTCTCTTCCACCCATTAAATTATTCCCTCTTGTCCCAGCCACTGCAGCTGGGACATTCCATCATCTGGGACATGGGGCTCTGGTTTGCACATCTCTCTCTGCTCAACTGGACAAAGCCCAAAGTTTCCTACCTCAGAACTACTTTCTCTATGTTTCCACTGTTCCACTTTCTATCAGCTTGCTACATAGTCATTAGCATAAAGCTTGCACACTGATGACTTTTTTATTCCACTAACAGTTTCTCTGATGAGATTAAAGCCAGTCCTACTTTTTTTTCTTCTTTGCCTCCTCCAGCTTCATCACACTATGACTAATACAAATAAAATTAGAAGATGGATTTGGTGTTCTCCTTGATTTCAGGGTGAGAACACCAGCAACTCTAGTACTGCATATAAAACACCCAGATCTCCTCTCATTCCTCACTATTTTCCCGGGGAAAGAAAGGAAACATCTCAAGACCCACTTTTATTCATTCTGTGGTTCCACAGAAGAGATGGATGTCACACAGTAATTTTTCTGAGGGATGAAAATCAGTCTACACCCTTCTCTTCTACTTTTTCTGTTTTATTAAGCATATTGGATCTGGGATTTGAAGGTTAATGCCAAGGCACCTGAATTGTCTCGATTTGCTGCTGAAGGCAGCATAGATGACAGCTCAGAGAAGGGACACCAGCACCAGGCAGGAGCCACCAACAACACATTCATGCCTGTTGGCCCTGCCACTCTGCCTGCTGTGACAAGGGACACAGGCCACCAGGAGCAAAAGTGACAGTGACCAGGGGCTGCAGTTATCAGGAGTACCAGGGACCATGTTCTGCCCCATCAGAACTACATATATGCAAAGTCACCTTATTGCTAGAAGGTCTGTAACAGAAGCAGCAAGGGCTTGTGCTCTCTTTGCCCCTTCCCAAGGTATTTTACTGGTATGCATTCTGCTCAGACGAGAAGCAGAAATTGGTGAAACAGCAAGCTAAACCCTCTTCCACATCAGCCTGTTTTGGCCCAGCAGTGTTGAATCAGAGAGAAGCTAAGTGAGAGTTCTCCTAACATGAAAGCAGATGGGAGACACTGTTTTGCCATGCCACCAGGGCCAGGGGTAAGGATTCTGGCTACCAGCTTCCCCCAGGCAGTGCTGGAAGTGGAGGAACAGGATGCCTGTAGCTGGAGTCTAGAGGTTCAGCAAGGAGCACTGAGGGCGTCTGCAGCAAAGTAAGGTCCCAGAGGCTCCTGAAAGAAAGGAGCTGTGAGCATCAGTGGGGATGACATAAGCTAGCACGGCTCAGGAAACCTCTGGAGCGCAGGGCTGGGGAACCAATCCCATCCTGCAAGGACACCAAGGAGCTTTGCTTTAAAGCCTTTTACTTGAGCAGTCTCATCCAGACATTCTGAGTTTTCTCCTATTTACTGATTTTAATGTTTGGCTTGTTATTTTTGTTCTGTAATAAAAAAATGCTTTGGGGATCGGAGGTCTTCTGGTATGCTGGCTTCACAGAAAGTCTGGAGCAGCTTCAATTCAAACCTCTTGCCAGTTCAAGTCCCGTCGTAGCATTCAATGGGGAATTGAAGAACTGGATATGTTTCTCCTGTCTCCAAGCTTAACTCACTGTCTGGATTTATGTCAGTTCAGAGAAGCTGGAATAATTTAAAAATCTGGAAATTTAAAAAGCTGGAAAATAATGTCAGCTGTTTTAAAAGAGCCCAGTGGACCTAGGGATCGGTACATGTGGGGTTTGTGGTCTGGACAGGGTCTGTATCTGCTCTCTTTAATGTCATTCTCATGGTTGCTAGGATAGTGCTGACCTCCCAGAGACTTTTCAGACAATCTCAGTAGTCTTCCCAATCCTGCCAAAAACTAGTCTCAGAATTAATATATTTTGTCTCTCAGCTGTCAACTTTCCTTTTAAAGCTCCTAGAGCAAAAATATATCTATTTTTGTTAGTTCTAATACTGACTTGGACACACAAACTCTAAGTGCAGTTTGGGTGCCCCTGGCTAAAAAAACGTATTTGGCTCTGTATGGATTCTGCAATCTTTTAAAATCTAATTATTTTTGCACTAATCTCCACTAAAGACCTCATAGCTACAGGACTGTAATAGCATCTCCAAATCATATTAACACCCCCAAATCAAATCCCTAGGTTCTTCTTCAAAGCATGGAATGAGGACAGGCATCCCCAAAGTGGACAGCATTGCCTTGGGCAGACCCCTCTCCCTGTGAGTGGAATATGCTCAGGGCAAGGATACATCCCAGATCACTCACTTCACCATGTAATGTGAAAACTATTCTCCCTCCTGCAGAGGGCTTCCAACTCTCCTCTGAAAATCAGTGCCAGCAAGTCATCTGGAAATCAGCCTGTGGTCATTCCCTTCTTTCAAAATATGGCTGCTCCTTTGGCTGGCTCCAGTTGATGTTTAAAAGAAGTACCTGGGCTCGACTCTCCTACATCCTGGCAGAGGGAGCACCTTCTCCTGCTGGTGGGATGAGACAATGAAATGATGAGGGGAGGCTACAGGCACTGCCAGTCCTGCTCTGCAGGTCCTGGTGCACTGTGGACTGAGCAAGTGGCCTCACTGCTCCCCAGAAGGACCATGCAGCCACCCTCATCAAACCTTTAGCTGTGTGAAAACTGCAGCACCTATAAAATATCAGTGCCTCCTGAGACATGTAATAGCTGAATTTCAGCTTTGGCCTTGGGTATTTAGTCTTGGATTGAAGCAGAATTTGTCCCTCTCTCTGTGTGGTGCTGCTAAGATTAATTTTAACCTCTCAGGTTGGCTTTTCTTGTTTTTGCCTTGTCTGAAACCAGTAGCCATAACTAATCCTTCAGTTTCTGATCTGCAGGAACTTCATACTCCATGAAATGTGAGTGTGACATTATGCCTGCAGTAATAGAAATGCTTTACACAAAAGCTGCCCTTTTTTGATTAACAATTGTAAAGGGTGAGGTGCAAAAGTCTGACATACTACAAAATGATGTAATTTTCACACTGGGATCTCTTGTACGAAACAAGACATGAATTTCCATGACACAGATTAAGTTATTAGTAGATAAACTAATGCATTAAGTAAGTGGAAACAGCTAATTGTGTGAGAGGACTGAGGGAAAGGTTGCAGCCAAGGGTTGTGTGATTTGTCTTGTCACTCCTCATGTATTTAGTCAGCTACAAGCACTTTAGTTGCCTGTTTGAAGCTTTTTGAGAATAAGCTTTGATGAGAATCTCCACAGATGAGGTATGAACAAGGGGAGATGACTTACAGTCAGACAGACCGTGCTCCTTCACTTCAGAGCGGGTGGCAGGGGAGAAAACTGCCTTGGAAGTTTCATCTCTGCATGATGATAGAGCCCAAAGGGGCACGTGGAACAGGCCAACATTATGAGACAAGGACCACGGTCAGCTAAGGGACAGTGTCAGTTAAGTTGAAGGTGATGAAGAGCATGAGGTCAGAGGTCTCACAGAGGCAGGTCCTCACAGACATTTGTTAATGTGGCATCAGGGGTGGATGGTACACTTGGAGCAGTTACCATAAAATCTGGAAAAATATCCAGATGCTGGCTGCAAACAGGGATGCCAGTGCACCTTGGGAGGAATTGTGATGATAAATGCAGAATAAAGTGAGATCAATGAGCTGTTCTTTACAAGCAGAAAGATTAACTCCCACTTTATTTTGAGGGGAGAGAAGAAAGTGAAAACAACAAAGAAAAATAAATCCTATTTTTTTTCTATTTTAAGGGAACACTACAGAACTACATTAAAATCTCCCCCTGAGCTGCTATTTCATCTTCATGGTCCAGCTTCCTGCCTTGGGCTGATTTAAGCCTGCCAAAGCCAAAGCAGCTCCTGGTTATGCTCAGCTTTCTCAGGGTGACTCACTGGAAACCCTGCTGCAGCTACTTCTGGTGTGTTTTTCCTTCACAGTGTAAGAGCTCCTTGCAAATTAAAAGGCTTTCTGGTGAAGATATAAGCTCATTGCATCTCAGTCTCCACTGAACTAAATCCATTTTTTCTATATTATTAATATCACATAAATTATATTTCTTTTCCAAGGGTGATGGTGGCTGATCTAGGAAGGTGCTTGTCAGGCCATCCATCTTTTCTTTTAGATCAGATTCTTGCTTATAAAGAAAGAGATAATGTCTCTTATTATCCACTAAAGTACTCAGATGATTTTATTTAGTCACATCAATCAATGATTATTTCAAGTTGTCAAGACTTTTCTCCAGATGGCTAGAAATAGTTTAAAGCAGATATACTATTATTGGGTTTTCATTAGCAAAGCAAGCCTGTAGAAACCAGAATTTTTAAAGGATAATTGGTGGAGGTTTAAGAAAGCATTCCAAGTGGATTTTATGATCAGGTGCTTCTTTATAGTCTTTATACTCACTGAGGGTAACAGATTCAATCTGAAGGGGGATGTGAAGGTCAAGGCAATGCTGAACCACTCTGGAATGAAGGATTGACATAAATGTTCAGCTGTAAGATGGTACCTCCAACTTACTTCAAATCCTTTATGCAGCATGGTTTACTAAGACCTGTGAACAGAGTATATCCATGGCTTGACATGGCTAAAAGCTATGTCCTAGGGAGGGGTTATGAAAAGTAACTATGGTTTTTATTTTGATATTTTCTATTCCTACTTTACAAACCTTTGAGATAATCATAATTACCTGACCTAATGGAAGCTGAATAGTGTGCAGTCTTTGAGATCTGAAGTTTGCTTTGCACACCACATAGTTCATTATAGATTGCCTGACAGGTCTCCTAGAACTGTCTCCTCAGCTTGTGGAAATCAGGGTAGCTCCACAGGCTTCAAAGGATTTGTCTTTCCTTTCTCCACTTATGTATAAACAGCGTCTTAAACTAATGAACCGAGATCTCAGGTTCATGGCACACTTAGAAAGGGAAAGCAGATAAGATGAACTCGTGCAACATTCACATCTTGAGTCTCTGTTGTTTTATAATTTAGTAATCAGAAGCAGAACTTTAGCACTTAGTATGGGCTAAGGGTAGGTTTGGATGGGGCAGGCAGTTGATTTCACACACAAAGAGAACATCATATCTAGCAATTTGTACTATGTGTCCTGCAGCTCAGTCTGTGCATCTGAAAAGGCATCTACGTTATCAGGGGGTGGAGAGTAAAATGGGAGATGCCTGAATAAATGTAGGAGGTGCTTCAAAATATCTGAGGTATGGAAGGAGCCAGAGCCCAAAGCTTTCCTACAACAGGTTACACACTCCACAGGGAAACTTCTCTTCTGTGAAACCCTCACTCCTAAAGCATCTTCTTGTGCTATTTCTGTTTTGTTCAGGTCTCAGTGCAGCACCCATCACTTCTACCTGAGCCTGCAGGCTGTGATCTGACACTTGTCCCTGCCTGGTAAAATAGCTTCTGCCTGGGGACAGTCTGCCCCAACCCCCAGGGTCCCTGCAGGGACGGTGGCAGTGTCTGGAGTGCTGTACCACATCCATAAGGGCTTCGAAGGGCAGCAGTAGAATGGTCCTGGTTTACTTAAACCATGTCTGTGAAGGAAAGTTGGACAATGATGGCTTATAAATAGTTTTGCATTTACTAAATTTGATATCCGTGAAGTTTAACTGATTAGCAAACGTACTTACATGGCAATTTACCGATAGTCTAAAACCAGAAACAAATAATTCTGCATGTTCCACACAGCAATTAATAACCTTTTAATAGTCTTCAGTGATGGTTTTCAGGAAATAAAGTTGTACTATTAACATTCCTGTAAAACCATTAGTCCTAAATGCATGTAATTGATGGGAGTACTAATGTTTGTAAAATGAACTGAGACTGATTTATAAGTCTGGTAGTAAAACAGTTCAGTAAAGGGCTTTGATCTAATAGCTGTGAAAGCAGTACACACACCTTAACGATTATCCTTGCAGATATCCATCCTCCTTTCAACTTTTACTAGCTTCAGTCATGACAATTTGGAAAGGAAAAATCCCAACTAAATGCAGCTTGATAGAGACAACCATTGATCAGTTACATGCTCTTCTCCTTCCAGATACGAGCATCCAGTAGACTCCTTGGGCTATTATCAGTCTTACTTTATTTGTTGCTATTGACTGAGACTAAAGAAAATAAACACCTTGCCTTCTTCCTGAACTGATCAAAGGTTTCCCCTATCCTCCATGTACTGAAGTCGAATAAATTGGCTTCTCCAGCACAATCTTTCTTCTGCAAAAGCAGTACTTGTGCATATAATAAAATGGTAAATCCCAAATTGCTTTCGTCCATTGGATCCACTCACTTTGCTGGATTTTCTTTCCTTTTCCTCATTCCTGATATAAATTGCAGTTTAAAAATCAAATAAATCAATATTCACTCAGTTTTTCCATACTATTGAACCAGTTAATTTTTCACACTAAATGAATACTTTCAATTAACTTCTAGGCACACTTAATAAACTCAAAAGATTGCATTCATTACACTAGTGAGAGGTAATCTTCCCATATATGGCTTAGTATTTATGATGCTTGTCTAAGAGTCTCTCCTCTGTTTCCTAGGATTAGGACTTGATACTGCACCAAAAGGTCTTATAGGCTGATTGTCTTAGCTCTTTAAGATGAAGATATTGTCCTTTGCATAAATAATTCAGCATTTTTGTAGTTGTTCAGTGTGTTGACTCTCTCAGCTTCTTCCCCCATCGCTATCTACCACAGCTTTGTTTTTCGCTCAGGCAACGTGTAAGCAGTTTAGAGTGGAAAAGGTTAGGAAGAGCAGCTCCTCCTCTGCATGCTTCCTAGTCTACCAGGTAGGACACCCTCATGGAGAGTGGGAGACCTCACACCACACCCCTGTGTTGAAGCAGGAAGCAGGAGGACAGGAACCTGTATCTATCACAACCCACATGCATATTATTTACTGGCAGGAGGGACAAGCAGAGGGAAAGAGGAAGCTGGCAGCATTGCAGGTTTCATCTGTTCCTGTGCATTCAGCCTCTGAAATACAGCTGGTTTAGGAAAGTTGATGTCAACATCTCTTCTTTCCTCCCCTGTCCCCTTCTCCCCTCTCTTCTTTTTCTTTCCCCTTCCCTTCCCTTCCCTTCCCTTCCCTTCCCTTCCCTTCCCTT
>VZSE01015397.1:309460-445211 GCA_013398275.1 Promerops cafer | reverse complement strand
CTTCCCTTCCCTGAAACTTCCCTTCCCTGAAACTTCCCTGAAACTTCCCTGAAACTTCCCACCTCTCCTTCTTCAGTCACCTTGCTTCTCTTCTGCTATATATATGTATATAATTTTAGTTTTAAAAAATATGCAAACCCAACAAAGCTCTGATTTCTGCAGAAAATTACCAATTATCAACCAAACCCCATGACTCATTTTCTTTATATGTGGACAATTTTATTTAGATTAGTAACTTCACTGACAGTTTTGCCTGTCTGGAACGTTATTCAAAAACTGGAATGGAATTACTTCATCTTCACAACATAATTTTAAAGGTATGTGGTGTGGTATCAACCCTGAGAATTCATGTAGGTAACAGGCATATATCACATTGCAGGTTGTATCTACTTCTGATTACTTTCTGCTGCTCTGAATGAAAAAGTATTTCTAACAAGAATCCAAATGTATTTCCCCGCTCAGTGAAACTGCTATTCATAATGCAAAAATACACAAAAATTGCTTTCAAAAAACCCTTTGGATTTGTCATCGCTCTTTGAGCGATGGTACCGGGAAGAATACTTCATGGTCGCAGTGGCTCCAGCCAGGAGCAGGGCTGAGTGAGCTCTGTGGGCCACTCGCAGGCAGGGTGTTTGCGCCGCACACGGCTCCGCAGCCATTACCAAGGTCTGTACGCGTGCAGGGCTGGCTCAGCCAGAGCGGCCCCGTGCGCGCCGTCCCCGGGCTGCGCGCCGGCTCTGGCCGCCCGCCCGCGGGGGGACCGCGGGGGCTGGCACCGGCCCCTCAGCCCCAGCACGCCCTATCTGATCTGGCCGGGGTCTGCCGGGACCAGTTCACCCTGTCAGAACCGCTCGAAGGCGTCCGACGGCGAGCAGCGAGCCTGGGCTGGGTGAGCGCTTGGGCTGACGCGCTCTCTTGGATGACAGCCTGAGCTGCTCAGGGCAGCGCTGCGCCGGGCACACACACCAGGCTGGGCTTAACCGTGCCCGCAGTGAGGCGTGGCAGTCTCTGCCAGCTTTTACCGCTCCCTTCTCTCCTGGGAGGGCCAGAATGTTAATCTAAGTGGTACAAAGATACATTCGTTAAATTTGGAAGAGCTTTGAGTCTTGAATTGCATAGAATGCAATCGTGCAAAAATAGGCAAAAATGTAAATGTATGGTTACAAACTTGAAGCTAAATAAAGAGCGAACAGATATCCACCTAAAGAAAAAGCAAATAAATTTTCACTTAGTGTCAGTGACCTTGCCATCTCCTATGTATTCTTAGTGACAGGGAAAAGCACACCATGTAATGCCTCCCCATGATGCATTTTAAGTCTCTCTTTCTTAGTTTCATCAGTGGGGAAGGGCCACTGCTCACAAGATTTGCTTTTACATAAATCTGAGTGGTAAAATTCAACGTTTTCTGCTGGAACCATTCTATATACAACCTGTCCATTAGTCACCTAATACATTTTTTATCACTTCATAGTTCATTTTCTTCCTTTGACCTTTGAGGATTCCCCAGGAATTCTAAAACCCATTAGTATCTATGAACACTCACAGTAAATCCATAAATGATTGCTTAATGGTCATTGCTAATCAGAATTAAGCAATCTTGGCGTAGCTAAAGCTTTTATATATTTGGGGGTTTTTTTCCTATGTGGTACACAGATTTTTTTTCTTTATTTATTTGCAATACTTATTTTAAGTATCAGATGATAAAATAAATGTGCGTTTCTGAGAAAAAGCCGATAAAATATTGTATGCATCAAGTGCTGAAGTCATAAATGCATTTAATGAGAGACTGCATTTTTACAAATGATAGAGGGACTGTTTATGAGCATCACAGGGAGCTTACATAACTTTGATAGGGATGGATGCAGCATCTCAAAGCAACAGATAATGGCAGTTAGAGAAAGGGATAGATGAACTTCAAAAGACTGGATTTCATATAGATAAACATCACAGTGTTCAGATGTTTATCTGCAGTTTATCTAATCTGGGTGGCCTAGGGCTGTTGGAAGCTCACAGAGTCCCTGGTACCTCTGCTTTCAGGTAGGCTAGAAATGAAGTGAGACCACGCACACTTGCAGTATTTTGGCACTTTTGCTTGTATTGCCCGCTGAAGCCTTGAAGTGCAGAGGTGAGAGCAAATTGAAAGTAGCAGGCCAAACACAGCCCCACCAGGTCTCCCCTGTGCTGGATGCTGTACAAACATAAAGGCACTGACAGCTTTGCCTGCCTCAGTGAATTTACCTTCTACAAAGGAGACAATGGAGTGCAGAACTGCACAGAGCAGAGAAGTGCTGATTTACAAATGTTCTGTAAATTCTGCTGTTCTTTGGGTTTGCAGTACAGCCCAACATTTATTTATTGGGTTTTTATTAATTTGAAATATTAAATTCAAGCAGAAGGTATGAATGATGCACAGCCCTGAGACACAGTGAAAGATTCCTGGTGTTTTCAACAGACACTTCATTACCCCCTCTCTGGATGACAGCAAAGTTATGTGTGTGAAACACATATGCTGAAACACCAAAACACTGAGCTGTTTCTGTGGAACCTGTTTCCAATATGAGACTCTATGCTTGGTACCTGCTTAACCATGTGGAGTCGTGAAAAGACAATCTAATTGTGGAAATTTATTGCTAGACTCAGAATTGCTGGTTGTCCCTTTAAAAGCCCTCTTTCCTGGTGCCAAGTGAACAAGGGAGACTCTCAGCTGCATTTTAAAGGTGTAAATTTTAAGTTCTAATGGCTGAAGAGGTATGAATACCAAAATAGGAGAAATTAATTTTAAAAAACCCCAGTTTTTATTATTTTTTAAAAACTGAGTTCGTATAGCCAAACGCTTGTTTTCAAGGCTTGAATCATTATTTTGAATGTCTCAACACTAAAAACATTGGCCTAGTTACTTGTGATTCACAAGGCAGTTACAAAGCTGTAAATAGATTTTGCTTAGTTTTGGTTTTTAGATAGTTGCATTTCCACTGAGCGCCAAATAATCTCTGCCTGTGCTTAAGATAAACGTATTGGAACTCATAAATGGAGGTTATCTGTTGTTGGGTGTCTTGGAGGAAAGGCAACTGAGTTGAGTATAGGAATTTCTTGAGCCAGAAGCAGATGTCACACTCTAAACATCTGAGGCTCATGATTTTTTGGCTGCCTCATTCTGTGCCTTTGTCACGCATTGTGTTCCAGTCTTGCTTTGAGGGGAGCGGCGAGGGAGCACCAGGGGCTGCCTGATGTCGTTGTGTATTGTCATGTTCCACCATCATTTATGGTCAGGATGCTCATCCAAAGCCCTATGAGGTCCAGCAAGAGCCTTCCCCTGATCTCCATGGTGTCAGAGCAGCCCCTGCTTGCCCAGTGTGTCCCTTCTGCCAGAGGGTAGGTTCTGCTCTGCTTAGCCTTTCATGAAAAATAATTGCTTTCCTTTCCTCTAAGGAATATAACTTTAAAACCAGAATTTTCCAAATATTTTAATGTATATTTAATTTAATATTTCAAAAGACACATACTCCTAGAGGAATACCTACGTTTGCTTAAGCTAATCCATTGTCTACTATATATTTAAAGCTGGATTGCTTTCACCTCTTAGTATATCTGTTCTGGTTTTGGTTTTTTTTTTTTTAATGTGATGATAAAGGGCTCTTTCTTTCAATTTTATTTCTCAGTGGTTTCCTTTCCTGGTAATCATGCACTGCTGTGCCATTGTGTATGGTCTGGGGACATGAGCTGGCTGTGAGCAGAAGTCAGTGATGTCCCTTGCAAAGCAAAAGTGAAGCACGCAGGAAAAAGCCCTCTGTTAAGGTCATGGTAGTCAAGGTACAAACAGGGGAGAAGTACTGCACCTTGAAAGCTTAGGCCCTTTGCAAGGAGCAGCAGGGAAAAATATTTTATTAGTACTTTAGCTGAGTGATTTTGTTTCAGGAGACCATAGCAGAAAAAAACAGAATAATTGAGGAAATTACAATAATAAACCCTTTTCTGAAATGGTATTTAACTACTGACAGCTGATGAAATTAGTCCAGAAGCATGCATTAAACAAGAAAGGAAGAAAAAGAAAAACATGTTCTTATTCATGGACATTGAGCAACTTGGCCCAGACCAGTCTCCATTTGGCTTTATTTCAGCAGGAAATTTTTTGGTAAATCATAAATTCTTTCCCAAAGTATACAATGCACTAGTTTAAAAACAATCAATCATTCAATCGAAATTGAGGACGAGTTTGTAGAGGCGGCTGTCTCATTTTCAAGTAGCTCGTCAGAGATACCAGTGGGATTCCTGCCTGCTGGGGAGCCGACAGGCTGGGCTCCAGCCCTGGGGAGCCTTGCTGTGGGCAAGGAGAGCCATGGGCTGGAGCAGCACATTTTGCTGGTCAGGGCTGCCAGGTCAGTGCTGGGGTAGCCCCTGGCCTGGCTGCAGACACTCTTTTCCCCAGCTCCAGTGGATGTCCTGACATTTCCATATGTCTCGGGCAGCCAAAGGGCTTCCAGCAAGGGGAGACTGGGTCCAGCCTTGCAGGTACACTTTGCAGAGCACCCACAGACGTGCACATGGACTATGTCAGTGAGGTCAGGGCGATGGCTACCAGGCACAAAGGGATGGCTGGTGTGGCTGAGGGTGCTAGAGCAGGGTCTGGGCACTGCTCGTGACATCTTCAGAGGTTCTGGAAGAATATGTGCTTATGTAACTGGTATTCCCTAGTGCAAAGGCAGATGCCAGTCTGTGTCACTGCAAACTGCCAAACTGGTCTCCATCTTTCCCACACACCCTGCTTTTTAAGAAACCCTTATATTTGTTTTTTCTACATTGTTTTTCACATCTGATAATTATGCTACATTAATGATGAATGCTTTGATCTTCATATACAATAAAGTTTGTTATAAATCCATTGAGAAGGGTGTAACCAGAAAATGGAAAACTCCAAGTTATTTGGAATAGTGAGACAGCAAAAGTGAAGAAATAATAAAGATGGTCCTTTAAAAAGTAGAAAAAAAATATAACCCTTCCTATTTAATAAAATGAAACAATGTCTGAAGCATATCCCACAAAGATCAAACAGAATTCTTATGTCAATATTATTGAAAAAGGAGATCTCCCTTTTTTTCCCCCCCGATATTAAGGTTTTGAACCCCAGGCTAGAAGGTTTTGGAATTACTTTGGATTTTCACCAGTCTAACAAGATCAGAATCTTGTCTTGTTTAAATAAATTATTTGAAACCATATTCCCCAACGGCCCAGCCTTCAGTAGATACTGCTGTTGAAAGGCTGGTCCCTTTGTTTGTTTGCCAGAAATATGACTATATGCATGTGCTTTGTTTTTGAAGTCTTTCTATTAGTGGACATGAGTCTGCTTGTCCTGTCAGGTCCTCAGCCAATACTGAACTTGAACTTTGTTCTTCTGTTTCAGATCTGGTGAAGCCTCTCCTTTTTGTCCAGATGTATCTTGTGGCCCAGAAAGAGTATGTTCCCTGCCCACAGACATTATCTTCCCCCAGCTCTATCAAAAGGTTTCTAAAATTTCTCAATCATGGGAGGAGATTCCTGGGTTTTTTTCTTTGCTTGCTGTAATCATAATATTGTCTTTTGGATCTCTTCTTTTACCTTTTTGCCTCAAGTGTCTAGAGCTGTCTTCTCAAAGTGCACTCTCATCCCAGGTGGGAAACTATGCTGTGACATCTGCAGCTGTGACACTTGTCTTTGCAGATACAACAGTCACATACGAGGCTGCCCACAAAGTTTTCACAGATAACTTGAGTTGAATGTGTTTTCCCTGGCACCCAGAGATCCCAGGCAAACTGGCTGGACCTTTTAATTGCACCTAATGGATGTACCTGCATATAATTTGAAATACTGGCCTTTTCCAGAATAACTTTATTAATTCCCTGGTGACAATTTCTTACTTTTATGTGTTAAGAATGTACCTCTTGTAAGGAATTTTACAATGCTGGTTCCAGGAAAAATTATGCTCACATTGCACTAACATGGAATTGTAGAGCAATAGATCCAATACATTCATGTACAGGAATTATTAATAACAGCATCAGTGTCTTTCTGACTGATTTTTCTCTGAAGCTATGATATTATCTAACTATAATCTCTGCTGCAGTGATGCAAAGTCCGTGAGAATGTTCCCCTGCAGGCAGATAAACCTACATGTGTGAAGAATCCCAAGCAAATGTCTTAGAGATGTGTGAGTTTTCTGAGTAACACCGGGTGAATGGTGGTAAGGCAAATGACCTCAGTAATCCTATTTTGTTCAAGACTGACTCTGCTCTCATGGTAGTCCTGTTTAGGTACCATATTTTTCCCATTAAAGGACTCCTTCTGTAGCAAAAGCACTAAGAAATGGTTGAAAGTTTTAGTTTTCAATTTACTGCAGTTAAGCCATGCGGTTTTCTGAGTACAATTTCACAGGACTACAGAAGATTGTAAATCCTCAGAACATTTTGCACAATTCTTTAATGTCAAAGACAGCATGTATTCTGAACTGCTGAGTCTGCAGCTTTAAAGGAGGTAGGTTTTCTTCCAGACTTCCTACTAGGAATTCAAGCAGAATTTTTTTCCTCTGATTGTCAAAACCCTCCTTTTAATTTTTGTTTAGAGTGCATTCATGGCAAGTTTTTGAGTTTTAATGTGAGTTTTGCCTGGTATCTAAATACTTTTCCCTGCCTGTCCTTTCATTTCAAATTACTTCTAAACAACAACCATATCTTCAGAAATACAGCACATTATTTTTTCATTTATCCTGCTACAGCAATTTTTTATTCTTTCCTTGGAAGGTTGATACACCATTTTCCTCACTAACCTATATGTTCTAGATAGACTCATTATCTACTATAGGTTGGATTGATCTTGCATGAGTATATACATCCTGCAGACACACCTGTTCTTTTCTGGGTTGAAAATTGTTAATGGTCCTAGGGATCCATTGTCAATTATCACTACACAAAGTTCTATTTTCATTTCTGGGTTGTTTTTTTTCCAAATTTTTTTTTAAATCCACTTAATGCTCAAAATTAAAAATACTAGATTTTGTTACTGGAAACCTTTCAATAAATTAGATGGGAAGTCAAATACAGGAAATTTTAAGGATTTTTCAACCTTTTTTTCAATTTGTTTTAATAATTTTAACTTTTTTAACACCTCAGGCAAACAGCACTACTTGAAATGGTTAAATGTTGACAAATATGAGATAATGAGTGTGGATAATATTTTTCTACAGCATCTTCTGTAATGGAGATCAGCAATATCTGAATGCTTCAACTGGTGCAGGACATTTAAAAAACTGCACCAAAGTAACACTTGTCTGGGTTTAATCTCTAAGATTCCACAGAATATGGATGTTTATTAATCAAAATAAGTTGTAAAATACAATTTTTTACATACTTGTTGGCTGAGGAAGAGGAAAAATATTGCATGGACTTGTGAATTATATGTCAGATAAAATATATTCAGAAGTATTCCAGCCTGTTAATTTGACTTTGCAAAATTCCTGTGACATGCATGTCAGACTTAAAAAACCCACAAACATATTTTAGAAGAATCCAGAGATCACAGAGACATCAACCTATTGTGTGAATTGCAGCAAGGGAACATTTGGATTCTATATAGGCAACTCCTGTATTGTCTCTGATGCTTAGCAGACACCACATATGATTTACTACCATTTTTATTAAAATAAAAAGCACAATTCAATAAATATCATATCAGACTAGGTATTATCCCAGACATATTTTATTTCTTAGTCTTTGCTACCTCTTCAAATTTTGGCATAAAACAGGAGGATATAACAGACTATAAAGAAAAAGTTACAGAGGGTATTCAAGTTTGTGATGAGTGAAAAGGCTGTCTCAGGTATTAGTGCTACCTAGACATGCAATAATTGATAGGAATAATCTCATATCCAAGAAAGGTTTGTCACAATGTTTATGGTAAAAGTTTATGAGTAAATTTTTCTTCCACTCCCTTAAACTTGATTTATCCAACAGATTGTTACTGTTGAAACTTCGGGGTGTTCTTTGAACTTTGAAAGAATTTCTTGTAGTGAAAAGGTTCCAATGCACAACGTTATTGAGCAGCACTGAACTTCATACCAAGTGGCTAGGGGACCCTGGGAGAAGGGAGACTGGAATCAAGCAGAAGTGAGTGATGCAGAATCCTCCTTTGCATCTTATTTTGTTCACTTATGAGGGTCCCCATGCCATGGCCATGCTGCTTACCTGTGGAGTTGCTCAGCTTTCTCTACGGGCTGTGTAGGACACGCAGGCTGCTACTTACATAAAGGGAGGGGTTGGCCATGGCTGGTTGCCAGGCGTCCACTAGAGCCACTCTATCACTCCTTTGCAGCTGGGCAGGGGAGGGAGAATATAACCTAAATCTCGTGGGTCGAGGTAAGGACAGCAAGAGATCACTGTGCCATTACTGCCACAGGCAAAACAGACCTGACTTGGAGAAATTAATTTATTTTATTACCAATCAAATAGATTGGTAGAGTAATGAGAAATAAAAACTAAAGCTGAGAACACCTCCCCTCCCCTTCCTTCTTCCTGGGCTTAACTTCACTCCTGAATTCTCTGCCTCCTCCCACCACCATTTACCACACCTTGTCTCTGCTGTTGCTTATTCCTCAGGGAGGAATAACAGGGGGAGGAATAACAGGGGGAGGACTCTTCCCACTGTTCCCATGTTCCAGCATGGGATCCCTCCCACGGGAGACACTCCTCCGTGGACTACTCCAACATGAGTCCTTCCCACAGGCTGCAGCTCATCACGAGCCCATTCAGCAGGGGTCCCTTCCCACGGGGTGCAGCCCTTCAGGAACAGGCTGCTCCAGCGTGGGTCCCCCATGGCGTCACAAGTCCTGCCAGCAAACCTGCTCCACTGTGGGCTCCTCTTTCTGTGGGGCCATAGGTCCTGACAGAAGCCTTGTGAGCCTCCAGCACAGGCTTCCCATGGGGTCACAGCCTCCTCTGAGTGCATCCCCCTACTCATTATGCAAGTCAATTTTATATTGGCAATAAATTAACTTAATTTCCCCAAGTTCCAACAGTCTTGCCCGTGATGGTAACTGGTGAGTGATCTCTGTCCTCACCTTGACTCATGAGCCTGTATTTTCTCTCCCTTGTCCAGCTGAGGAGGGGAGTGATAGAGCAGCTTTGGTGGACACTTGGCATCCACTCAGGGTCAGGATTTAAACAAAGAAACACAAAAATTTCTATAGTAGATCATGTCCTTAAATGTTAATCTATTTAATTTAGTATTTAGCTTTAACAAGAGAGTGATCAGTAGCAGATATGCTGGAGAGCAGACCATCTATGAGATAATATGCCAGGAATTTCCTAGCTCATATGAATAAGTAGCTTGTACTGTGCTGTTGTTTTTTTCTTGTAATTTAATATAACTACCAGTCTGCTGTCTCTTTGATATGGCATTTGAGAAGAGGCTGAGTTATGTTCCTGCACCTAGTCTGGGACCTTTTCTAGTTTGATGTATTAACCAAAGTACATGATCTTAAACTGATTATTTGGTACTGCTGTCTGGTAAAGTAACTTGGTCCAGTTTATCATATTAACATGTCTTTGACTGATTGCTGCTTTTGTCTTAATTTCAGCACTGACAAAGTAATTTTTTCTGGGATTACTTAAGAATATAAAATCTCAGAAAATGTGGGTTAAAATTTTAATTTCTATTTTCTCTTTGGCTTGATGACACCTGTTGGCAATGAACTCCACTCTGTGAGAAGAAAACATATCTCTTAATATCTTGAATCTTGCTCTTTGATTTTGCTGAAAGTCCAACGTAAGTTGCTAAAGGACATGGAATATTTTTGTAACCTTGTGTTTATTACTTTGACTGTCATCTCTCCTAAAATGACTTTTCCTTTTAATAACTCTTGTCACTAATTTTCATATTTCTTTGAATATATCTGCATTTCTGTTGTTCAATACAAGAATGTGTTTTATCCTCCCCTGTAGGTACCTAAAAGACAGTGCCAAGTCCGAGATAGTTATTCAGGATATTTCAAATGTAAGACTTAAATCCAGGGAGAATCTCACTGCATTGTGAGATGAGTGTTTGAAATAACTCAGACAATTCCCATCCTTAAGATTGCTCTTTTAATTACAGAGGAAAGTGTAGCCTCCATTATGAGACTGCACACTGACATTTTGGACAGCTAAAGCTAGGTGAGATCAATCCTGCACACATAATCATACCGGAATCACTATTATGGATTTATGTATCACCCAATATTTTCAGTATCTATACCATACCATTTTTTAAAAAGCCCATACAATTCACTTTCTTTTTTTTTTCTCCCATCCACCACCATTGCATGGAGTCATAGAATGATTGAGATTAGATGAGATGTCTGGAGAGCATCTAGCACAACCTTCTACTCAAAGCAGACCCAACTTAGGTTAGATTGCTCAGGGCCTGTCTCAGCTGAATGTTGAATATCTCCAAGGATGGATAATCTTCAGCCCCTCTAGACAGCCCCTTCCAGTGTCATTATGAAGATTTTTTCCTTATAACTATTTTATATTTCCCTTGCTGTTATTTGTGTCTCTTGTGTCTCATTCATCCACCGTGCACCACTGAGAAGAGTCTGGCTCAATTTCTCTATATCCTTTCATTAAGCAGTTGTAAACAGCAGTAATATTTTCTCTTAGCCTTCCTAAGACTGGAAAATCCCGCTTCCCTCAGCCTCTTCTTGAACGTCCCTCCTTGCTCTTGCTCCTTAATCTCCTCCCTAGCCCTCTGTTGGACTTCCTCCAGTTTGTTGGTGTGGCTTGCACAGAGGAGTCCAGGGCAGGACACAGCACTTGAGATGAGCTTCCCCTCTTAAACCAAAGGGAATAAACACTTCCCTCAACCTGCTGGCTGGGCTTTTGCTAATGCAGCCCCATAAGAGCTGGGCTTTCCAGGCTGCAAGAGGTTTGCTGTGCATTCCTAGAGCTGAGCGATGTGAAGCCTGGGTCCTTTTCAGGGTGGGTGCAGTTACTGCAGAACTCATTCGATGTAATTCCAGTTGTGACCTCCAGTGTGAACCACTTGACACCATCAGCATGAGATGGTGCCATTGCTCAGTCACTGGGAGTGGGATAATTTCATCCAACAAATGTTAGGTGTTGTGTCTGAGCTCAACATCTGCACTTGCTCTATGGGCAATGAGGAGAGAGAGAAATCTGCAGAGACTGATTCTTCTCACCTATTTTAGACCCTTGTTTTATGAGGAAATTTTTCTTATTGGAAGGGTCTGGCTCTTTTCCTTGGTTACAGAATACGCCTGGAGAGTTGGCTTAAACTAAACTCCTAAACATTTGATAGATTTTCTTAGGTCAAGCAAATCTTACCCTTACTGCAGGGTTTTGCAGTCTTCCCTTGCACAGGCTAGGCAAAATGTGTTTAGAAGTAATCTGATGCCCATATGTGCAATTTTTCTGCTGTTACTATTCTAAATGTTTTCTGCAAGTTTGACCTCCAGAGTAATCAGGTGTGGTGAGATAGATGAGCCTACTTAAAATTTTATTTTACCAAGCAAAACAGATAAAACTCATCTAATTGCTCTAATAGCCTCATCCATCACATGACCTTGGTGATCTGATGTTTTCCACTCTATTTCACTCTTGTAATTCCTGTAGAGGAATGGAAAAATAATGCCAAGTCTGTGCAAGAAAAGATCCACTTCTGGGAAAGATGGAACTTTCCCAGAAGGAAAGCTCTTTTCCCCAGCTGGAAAGATATTGACTTATTCTTCCTGCTCCTTGAAAAAACAGTGGCCATTTGGTTGACCAGTGAAGATAGCTGCATCAATACGAGAGCTGCTCAGAGATGCCTGATATCAGACAAGGAAATTGAATTTGTAGTAGTGTGACTCTGGCTTTACATTCAAGTATTTCAATTTAATCATCTATTTTAAAGGATTTTTCTACTTTTATTTGTATCTTCACCAAAGGTATTTATAATGCTTCAGTATTTGAAAGAAGTGTTGAATATTTATTGGCAGAAGCAAGCATAAATTTTCAATTTACGTGAGAGTCTTTCAAATTCAGAGCACTGGCTAAGTAATTTATGGATGAAGAAGGTGAGGTGTTCTACATAAGATGGGCCTGTGCTGTCCTGCATCCTTCAGAAGCTTCATACCACTGTCTGAAAATGGAAATACATCATCTCACTAATGAAACTGAACTTAGAAATGTCATAGTTTGAATACTCAAATTCCCCTTCTGGAGGGAACCAAGAAAAGCAGGTGGTTAAGCATCTCCTCACCTGTCAACAGTCACTTTTAAACCAAAGCTTGCAGTTCTATGTGAGTGGGACAGAACTTTTCTCACCAGAGGACCAGATGGTACTATTGTAAAATTCATCACCAGCTTCAAAGGTTCGCTGCCGTGCATCAGCACTTTGTTCCCTCAGTCCCTCCTCATGCTCAGTGGTGAGAAACACAGTGAGGCAATCAGGCTGTGTTGTCTTTGACCTATGGATGATACCCAGGTTTGAACTCTAGTGGGGCTCACCTGAGCATCATTCAGAATCCACAGCTGTTGTCAGATGTTTTCATTTGGTGAGTGACACGTCAGAGGGCATTGTACTGATCCTCTTTGATCCATAGAATTTGTGTTTGTTTTTGATCTGACAAATAAGTATGGTTTTGAAGCAAAAGGCCCCTCAGAGTGCAAATGTACTAGAATACATGGAAATGTTTACTTTGCTATAATTTAATCCTGCCTTAAAATAGTTTGAATAATTTATTCAAAGACTGAATAGATTCATACATTCTATAGGCAGAGTCTCTATCAGCCAAACCCTGCTGAACAAAAAAGTTCCTCCTAGCTAAAATCTTGGCAATGTACAACACAATTTACCTTGTGAAGCACAAAATAATGAGACTAATTAGGTGTGTCAACTGCTCGTTATTTTCACATCTTTATATCTCCAATGTATTATTTCAAATGTTGATTTAAAATATTATATTTTGAAAAGATCCTTGACCAGTTACTGCTATTGTGAACTTTTGAAATGAGAAAACAAAAATGTTTGAGCCCAGTGGAAGACACACAGTGAAAAGCAGTCAGTCTTTATTTGGAGCGGCAATCTCTTGGCTACTTGAGGTTAAAATGAGAATAAATACAGCGCAATTTAGGTCAGAGACTTCGGGACAACAGGGAGGTCAGAGGGCAAAGTCAAGCAGTCAATAGGAAATGAAACTATTTTCTTACTGTTATTTTAATGCCAGTTAGTCAAAATTAATAAAATTATTTAAAATGCATCATCATTTAGTGTCACTGTAAAAATAGCAAGGCTTCAACTAAAGGCAAGAGTTCCATAGCCTGAGTGCTTTCAAAACCAAATGAAATGTAAGGAAATGAAGAACAAGAAAAATCAAAATTTTTGTACAGTTTAAGTGCACAATGCATCTACAGAGGAGTTAATGTAGTTCAGATGTCCCATCTCAAGTGGATGTGATATTAAACATAAACAATCACAGGAGGGCAGCAATCATGATCAAATGTGTGGAAAAGCTTTAACATCAGGAACAAGTGGTCTAGGACTCATCAGCTTGGAAAAGAGATCAATGAGCATAGATAGGATGTGTGTCTGTGAAGCAATGACTTAAGTAAGCAGGAAATGGCTGCTCACTGCCTCTCCACATTACAAGTAGAAAACATCAAGTTAAATGACTGAGTGATAATTTCAATTAGGGAGAAGATGAGATTTTTTTATCCCTTTCTAGGGAAGCTGTGGAACACTCAGTTCTGTGTCAGTGGTGGACGCCAAAAGGTTTACGTAGCTTCTAACTTGAGTAGACAAACCTGTGGGAAAGGGAAAGAAATCCCACAAGGACTATTTAACACATAGATCCCTCTTCTGGAAAGGAGGCTGCTGAGCTGCAGACTGCTGTAGGCTGGAAGAGGAGGCTGGGGGATCATCACTATATGCTTGACCTGCCATTGGACTCTTCTCTTGGCCTGTTACTGGCTGTTGACAGAGTTTGGCCACCAGACCTTTTTTTGCCTCCTGACAGCTGTTCTTAAACCACCACACGGAGACTGGCAGCACTGTTATACCTATCACTGTGGCCTCTGTAAAAGTCCTCAGCAGGAACACTCTAATTATGAGTGTGAACCTGCAGTGCTCTCAAAGTAAGCACTTCTCAAAGTTAGTGCTTGTGCACAGCAGATCATTACACTGAGAGTGATATCCATGAAATTATTGAAACCGATTTACTGGCAACTCCAAGGCTATCAGTTGTTTACTGAGGACATTGAAGATCTAAAATTCATAGTTAATATTGGCCATAATAGGCTTCTAGCCACTATAACTCCCTCCAGTTTGCAGCTGAGTTAGAGCTGAGTGTCATTTGTTACACCTAATTCACCAGGGTGTTTAGGAGATTACTAAGTCATCATGCCAAAGCATTTTCTTTGGCAGTCCTTAGTAAATTTCAAATTGCACAATACCGTTTGTCAGTCAAGAAATACAGTACCTCTTCTTTCCTCACATCCTGCACCTCCAGTAATTCTCCTAGTGATACTGTCAATAAAAATGTTTGGCAGAGGCAGCTGCTTTTCAAGGTGTGAATTACACCTTTGGCTTTTACATTATTTCTGCCATCCATAAAGCAAAGATGCAAGAGAAAAAAGCTCCCAGTGTTCCAGTACTGTTCCCAGACTGCATGCATATTTCTACTTAATTTCCCAGCAACTTAAAATCCTAATATTTGCCTTGCAGACTATAGCAGACTTCAAATTGTGGGTGAAAGAGATCTGGGAGGACTGAAAATCCAATCAACTTTAGGATTATATCTTGGCGAACTGAACTGGAATCAACTGTTGGGATGCAGAAAAAGCCAATATGAAGCAGTTTTAAGGAGAAGAAATCATGAAATAGGTAAAAATAGGTGAAGAGAGGGAAAATGGTTCAGTAGTAGTTTCACAGAGTGGAAGTAGGGGGGTAGTTGCTGAAGATAAATTAAATGGGGTCAATGAAGACTGAGACAATCATAACAAATTGTTCCTACTGGAGGAGTAATTGAAATGGCTCTGTAAACTTCAGTGGGAATTGGATTAGGGTCTGTAAACTGCTGGAGGAATATTTAAGTTAGCTTTTCACATTAAGTCTTCACGGAGATAAAAATGCTTTAAAAGGAAGATCCTAGAACTTCCACCATTGTGGACAATAATGCTTTATTTGAGTTAGTTTCAGGCTAATTGAATTTACACTGCTGAAATGTAGAAATATCTGAGTTCCCCTGAAAAACACTTCAGTTGTTATATTAAATATGTGAATTTCTCTATTTTTCCTCCAGTATCAAAGCCAAAACCAAACAGTGCATTTTATTATATGAAAAAGATGTTTCACTTACAAATGGTGAAGCAATAATTCTAAAATTGTCACAACAAATAAATATTCAGTAGGTCCCAAACGTGTACCTGGACCCTTGGAAAAAGGTTGCCAATATTAGTGGAGCCATTTAGGTGCTCAGTCTTGTTCTTATTAGCCTTGCATCTGCTGGCAAGGTCATCCCCAATAGTTTTGACCAATATCTGTAAATGTCAGAGTGTTGCCAAGTGCCTTCTCTGAGCAGGTGCTCTAGAGGCAGATGGGACAGAAAGGAAAGCAGTGGCACAGAGCTGATGAGCATGACAGCAGAAGTGTTAAGTTAGATGAATAATTGCAGCAGGAGGGATGTCTTAGTCATTTGCAGACTTTGGGAATCAATTGATTTTTTTTTTCTCAGGCTTTAGTAAGATTGTAAAGCCAGGGCCAGAGAGAGACGGACAGCAGAGTAACATTTTATCCAGCTACCATGTTTAAAATGAGTTCCAGTTGATAAGTGGGTTTTGATTTTATCCCTTTGGATGCCTAGTTCAACTGCTGAACATCTGTTATTTCAACACCACATCCACCCGGCTATGCATTCTAAATAGGCCTTGTCAACTTGGTGTACACAATCTGAGAAGAAAACAGACTCACTTCTGTTAAAAGGAAAAAAAAGTTGTGCTAGCACACATTAGAAGTGTGCTGTTAGCTGAGGACAAATGACCCTTAAAATCAAAGGCAAAATTCTTGTCCCTTTAAGTGAAAGCTAGTAACTTACAGTAATTTCTTTTTTGTTTTGATGAAACTGTGTCTACAAATATTCTTTGTTAACAAAACAACACTGGATCATGAAGAAGAAGTATACACAGAATAATGAGAAAATTTGAGTAATGTCATTGCTAACTGGAATATAACTACTACAAATGAAAGGCCACCTCATCTTTTCTGAACCTCTATGCCCCACAAAACTACTCTGCTGATTCTCCACTACTTCCATTCAGCTTCAGAGAGGGAGCCTGGGTGTTTACACAGTCTTCCTCTGAATGATCGAGCAAAGTAGATCAGATGCACCTTAAAATAAACAAAGGAAATGGCATTGTGGCAAACCTCACACATTTATTCTGTGAGGCATCCTTGTCTTCTCAGAGGTGTGGAACTGCATCAGCTTAGATTCACCTGATGTGAAGGTGAAAATAGAGGGCATATATGGAAAGTCTGTGGGTGAGATTTACTTGTAGGCACTCTCTCAATAAAAATGTAGTAGACTGCATACTTTTACATGTTTGCAACAGGGGGACAGAGCAGAAAACCACAAAAAAACTTCTTATCTAATAAAGATGAGAGATAAAAGACAGAGTAAACACTTCAAGAATAAAGGGGAATTTGTTTTGTTGGGTTTTTTGGGGGAGGAGGGGTGGACTTCGGAGTCGTAACAAAGTACAGAGTTCTTTTTTAATTACTTTTTTGGGCTTCCTATTCCTTTATAGACTCCCTCTTCCAATTATCCCCCCATGTATACACAGGTATTATTGCACAACTGAATGAAAGAAAAGAAAAAGGAGAATAACCCATGAATGACAGTCACCAACAATTGTCAATTTGCTGAAGAAACAAGAACTCAAGAAAACAGATTTTTTTTAAACTCATGGGGCTTTCAAAATGTATCCAAACTCCTGAGGCAGCAAGTAACCTGGCATCATTTGGCATTCCAGCTGATTCTAGGAGGTGACAGCAGAGAGGTGTATGAATGTGAAAAGCACACTGATTTTTTTTATCCTCAAAACATTTCCTTAGTGCTGAATTATGGTTCAGGCCAGTTTGTAAGTTATATGAGCCAGTTTGCTGATCCCTAGATATGAGACTCCAGGGAGATAAAGCCAGACTCCAAAACAATCATTCAAAAATCCAGTCAGAAGAAGGATGAATATGATACTTTTGGGGATGGTGGCCTGTGGAGGAAAGAAAAGGAATTTTAAATGGGAAATTACTCAGAAGACCATAAAAATGAGCAAAGCAAAAAGAAAAAAAAATGGGAACTTTTTGCATTATGGAAAAATATTTTCCGCTGTGAGACTTTGCAAAATAAAAAGGTATCTGTCTTTTTAGCTCATTCTTTCCTGAATTTCAGGTGTCTCTGCCAGAGTGTGGCAGATCAAAATACATGTGCTTCCTGCTTGTCACAAAGATCCTCACTGCACTTGACAGTAACTGTGTCACCAAAGATCTATGTTAAAGGCTTGCTTTAGAAGTTCACCAAACACATACAAATTTGGTGAAATAAGCATATTTTGGTAGTAAAACAGGAAGAGTCACTGAAGATCTTTGCAAGGCTGCATCAAATGAACCTACAAATTTCTTTCATGACCTTAAAGCCTGAAGTTCATGAGTTTAGGGGTTAAAAACATACATACTTTTTAATGCGTATTTTAGCCAAATAACAGCTGGATGTGGATTAAAGTGGCCATTCATGTGTTTGGTCATCTCCACATGTAGTTAGTGAAATTAAGAATTGTTTTCAGCAATATGCCTGCACTGAGCATGGAGATTTCTGCATTGAAAGCATTTGAAAATTTGGCCTATGACCTCTTTGCCAATATTTCTATTGGGAATGTGGTGAAATTGTTCCTTCAGTAAACACCCAGTGATATTGCAAAGCTAAATTAATTCTTTTGGAAAGCACACTAAAATCCTTGGAAGGAGAGCATAATGTAAGCACAAAGTACTTTTTTATATAGGCTGAGTCACATTCCTCCATCTTATGTGTACAGCTGAAATAGTTGTTTAATATCAGTCTTAATTAGGAAAAGCCTGCAAAGTGTTCTATGTGCTGTATGGTTTGATCATCACCAATGTAACAGCACTGGTGCTTGAGGTCCCATGTGCTGAGTGCTTTCATAGGAAAAAATACTCAAAAATGGGAAAACAACTGGAACACAGGTGACAATTTTGTGTATGAATGTGTACATCTGCTACAGGTGCCTTGAGCCTTGCAATTATGTAGATTTTTTTCACAGGGGAGAGGGATGTGAAATATGTTTGCTTGTTTGTTTAAGTCAATGATTTATATTATCAAAAGGTACCAATTAGGAAAGCATCTGATGTAGGACAGAGGGCCTAAAGGAGCAGCCAGATAACTTCTCCCTGTAACTCCTGAAGCATACTATAATTGCAACAGCCACAGCATCACTTGAGCTTCATCTCTTTGGGCATTATCCATGGACTGGCATAGGACATGAGCTGTGCTTTAGTGGGCTCCAGTGTGTCAGAGTAATTGTCTCTTTGAAGTAAATCTGAAAATGGGAATGGGATTTTGAGCTGTTAAGGGGAGAGGTGAGCTGGGGAGTCAACTTCTGTTGAACTCTCGCTGAAAATTTCATCAACAGATGTGTATATTTGGGTAACAAATCCATCCCTGGCTCAGTTCTGGGCACCTCACTGCAAGAAAGACATTGAGGTGTGGGACCATGTCCAGAGAAGGGCAAGGAAGCTGGGGAAGGGTCTGGAGCACAAGCAGCAGGGGGAGCTGGGGGTGGAGAAAAGAAGGCTCAGGATAGAGCTTCTCACTCTCCACAACTACTGGAAAGGAGGTTGTAGCAAGGTGGGGGTTGGTCTCATCTCCCAAGTAACAAGCAACAAGATCAGAGGAAATGGCCTCGAACTGAGCCAATGGAGATTTGGACTGGATAACCAAAAAAAATTTCTTCACTGAAACCAATGGCAGGCATTTGAATATGTTGCCCAGAGAAGTGGTGGAATCACCACCCCTAGAAGTGTTAAAAAGGTGTTGATGTGGCGCTTGGGGACACACTTTAGCATTGTACATCAGGGATTAGCAGTTGGACCCAATGACCTTATGAGTCTTTTCCAACATTAACCGCTCTATGATTCCATGATCTCTATAAGCCTGATTTTTAAAAATGCTGTATCAATTTCTGCATCTATGGAGGTTTGTATTTACTTAGCCTAAATGTTGTTATCATGAGCTAAATAGGGACATAAAAACCCAACTCGTTTCTTATCTACATTAAAGCACCATAAACACATTTGATGTGGTGTAATTTAAAAAATAAAAAAATAGAGAAAACTACCCATCTANGCTGTGAGACTTTGCAAAATAAAAAGGTATCTGTCTTTTTAGCTCATTCTTTCCTGAATTTCAGGTGTCTCTGCCAGAGTGTGGCAGATCTAAATACATGTGCTTCCTGCTTGTCACAAAGATCCTCACTGCACTTGACAGTAACTGTGTCACCAAAGATCTATGTTAAAGGCTTGCTTTAGAAGTTCACCAAACACATATAAATTTGGTGAAAAATAAGCATATTTTGGTAGTAAAACAGGAAGAGTCACTGAAGATCTTTGCAAGGCTGCATCAAATGAACCTACAAATTTCTTTCATGACCTTAAAGCCTGAAGTTCATGAGTTTAGGGGTTACAAACATACATACTTTTTAATGCATATTTTAGCCAAATAACAGCTGGATGTGGATTAAAGTGGCCATTCATGTGTTTGGTCATCTCCACATGTAGTTAGTGAAATTAAGAATTGTTTTCAGCAATATGCCTGCATTGAGCATGCAGATTTCTGCATTGAAAGCATTTGAAAATTTGGCCTATGACCTCTTTGCCAATATTTCTATTGGGAATGTGGTGAAATTGTTCCTTCAGTAAACACCCAGTGATATTGCAAAGCTAAATTAATTCTTTTGGAAAGCACACTAAAATCCTTGGAAGGAGAGCATAATGTAACCAGAAAGTACTTTTTTATATAGGCTGAGTCACATTCCTCTATCTTATGTGTACAGCTGAAATAGTTGTTTAATATCAGTCTTAATTAGGAAAAGCCTGCAAAGTGTTCTATGTGCTGTATGGTTTGATCATCACCAATGTAACAGCACTGGTGCTTGAGGTCCCATGTGCTGAGTGCTTTCATAGGAAAAAATACTCAAAAATGGGAAAACAACTGGAACACAGGTGACAATTTTGTGTATGAATGTGTACATCTGCTACAGGTGCCTTGAGCCTTGCAATTATGTAGATTTTTTTCACAGGGGAGAGGGATGTGAAATATGTTTGCTTGTTTGTTTAAGTCAATGATTTATATTATCAAAAGGTACCAATTAGGAAAGCATCTGATGTAGGACAGAGGGCCTAAAGGAGCAGCCAGATAACTTCTCCCTGTAACTCCTGAAGCATACTATAATTGCAACAGCCACAGCATCACTTGAGCTTCATCTCTTTGGGCATTATCCATGGACTGGCATAGGACATGAGCTGTGCTTTAGTGGGCTCCAGTGTGTCAGAGTAATTGTCTCTTTGAAGTAAATCTGAAAATGGGAATGGGATTTTGAGCTGTTAAGGGGAGAGGTGAGCTGGGGAGTCAACTTCTGTTGAACTCTCGCTGAAAATTTCATCAACAGATGTGTATATTTGGGTAACAAATCCATCCCTGGCTCAGTTCTGGGCACCTCACTGCAAGAAAGACATTGAGGTGTGGGACCATGTCCAGAGAAGGGCAAGGAAGCTGGGGAAGGGTCTGGAGCACAAGCAGCAGGGGGAGCTGGGGGTGGAGAAAAGAAGGCTCAGGATAGAGCTTCTCACTCTCCACAACTACTGGAAAGGAGGTTGTAGCAAGGTGGGCGTTGGTCTCATCTCCCAAGTAACAAGCAACAAGATCAGAGGAAATGGCCTCAAACTGAGCCAATGGAGATTTGGACTGGATAGCCAAAAAAAAATTTCTTCACTGAAACCAATGGCAGGCATTTGAATATGTTGCCCAGAGAAGTGGTGGAATCACCACCCCTAGAAGTGTTAAAAAGGTGTTGATGTGGCACTTGGGGACACACTTTAGCATTGTACATCAGGGATTAGCAGTTGGACCCAATGACCTTATGAGTCTTTTCCAACATTAACCGCTCTATGATTCCATGATCTCTATAAGCCTGATTTTTAAAAATGCTGTATCAATTTCTGCATCTATGGAGGTTTGTATTTACTTAGCCTAAATGTTGTTATCATGAGCTAAATAGGGACATAAAAACCCAACTCGTTTCTTATCTACATTAAAGCACCATAAACACATTTGACGTGGTGTAATTTAAAAAATAAAAAAATAGAGAAAACTACCCATCTAGAAGCCAAGCTTTCTGTGCAGGACTCTGTTTGGCTTCAGTGCAGCTACCTGCCAGGCTGATTCCAGATTTCAAGCAGTCTAGTGAATTGTGACAGACTGGCGTCAGTCTTGTATTCCTATCTTATGAAACATTTCCAATGGAATATTTTAATTAAGATCAGCTTTGCTGGCATCAGAAAACTCATAACCTTCCCACAATCAAATATCAGCTGGAGAAAGCAGAAAGAAGTGGACCACAGAGCTGTTTAACTTCAAACCAAGGCGGGAACCTGCTCTGGTTTGTCAGACAGTGTCTAGCTGGTGTCCTGCTCCTCAGGTTCAGCTTTGACTCCTCCATAACAAAACAGTAATGTAGAAAACCACCCATGTATCTTTTCCACAAATATTCAACTCACTCCCTGGATTCAGATGGATTTTCTGATATTAAACAAGTAAATCTGTAATGGAATAAGGAATTAAAATTAATCAAAAACAGAGCTGTTCAAGAAATTCAGTGTCTGCACTGATTTGTTATTATTGTTTTCCCCATGGATTTCAGTCACTGAGCACTATGTCCAGCTTGCCATGTCATCAGCATTCACTGGATCCCTGCACAGGCTGTCTGAGGAAATCAGGTTGTTTTTGAAAAAAGATGCAGAATGTGGTCATTTAATTTTTTCAGCTTATAGGTTTCTTTATAGATTTCTTATATCTTTCAAGTACTTTAGGGTACTTGAAGTTCCTTTGGAATGGAGCAGTTGTGTGGGCAGATACAGTGGCCAATCAGCACTTCTCCTGTTAATTTGCATATAATGAGTCTATTGTTCATAAGGGATTAACATCCAGAGCATCCATGCTGGCTGCTCAGGCTGCTCTTTGACGGATTACTTGGACCTGTCATGACTCTTTAAGGATCCCTGCTAAGAGGCAGAGTAAATTACCCTCTGCTGAGCTCTGTGCTGCTGTGGCTAGGCTGTGGTTTATTTAAATCGAGTTCAGCCATTACCACACCACACGGCAGCATATGCTGCAAGCAAAGAAAAGTTTTGTGCAGCTTGGGCAGTGGGGCTCCCAGGGTTCCTCAAGGCTGTTGGCTTGACTCTGCTTGCACGGCCCACAGATCCACATGGGCTGGTCATGGTCATAGGCCCAACGGTTTTGGTAGCCCTGAGGGAAGTTAGTGTCCTTGGCTGTCCTTCTCAGTGTCTGGTCACGGCCAGGAGGGACTCCTATGAAGGATCAGCTAAGCGTCTCCAGCATGTAGGAGACCACAGAGTGGTGGAGAGCTGTCAAGAGCAGTAGGGGTTTTTGACTCCTCTCCTGGTGCAATAATAGGAGCTATCAAACAAAGCTAGCATGTGATGGGTCCAGGACAAAGGGCGCCAGCTCATTGCTCAGGGTGTGAAGGATCTGGGGAAGTCCTTGCTACCAGAGACTAAGAATGTAGCTCCCAGGAGTTCAAGGAGAAGCTGGATCTATTCCTGAAGAAAAAAATTTTGAAGATGCAGAGACAGCAACTTTTCCTCAGGTCCCCAGCTATCAGACGCTCAAGGCTGTGAGAATATTTGAGCATGTAAAAGTAGACCCTTGTGCTGCTCCTATGCTCTTCCTCAGAAATCTCTGAAATCTCCGAAATCTCCAAAATCTCCATCTGTGACTGACGGAGACAAGGCACTGGGCCGGACTTGGCATCCACCCAGAATGATTATTCCTCCATTTGTCACAGATGTGACAGCTTGCTCCCACCCTCTTTCAAGCCACATGCTAGCTTACTGTTCACAGGCCTCTCAGTTGTTTCAGGTATTTGTACATGTTTTCCACATTACAAATTAAGAGAGAGATTTACCAAGGTACATCAGTCACTTCATAATACCAGTGTTGCAGAGTTGCTGCCATTTAAGAAGTATTGGCTGATGCTTTTTGGAGAATCTTCTGTACCAACAGATCTACTTCTCAAAGTTGAACTATAAAAAGAATTTAATACTAAGTCTACCAGTTTTCAAACTAGTCAAAATACACTGTTGGTACTGCCTTTGGGCTTCTCATACAGAGAACATATATGCAGCTTAGTTATTCTAAAATGTTATAAGTGATGCCAGTGAATAAAGCTACATTAATCTAGAGTTACTGCCAAAAGGATAAAGCACTTTGAGGAGTAAAAAATATGTTACGGCAATTTTGCTATTATCTTAGAACCAAACCTTATGAATCTAGGACATGTAAAGTTAAATTTAGACAAAGTAATCTTATACTTAAAAAATTAATCTAGGCAAATAAAGACAAGCGAATAAATACTTAAGACAACTGAATGTTCATAACAATCTTACTAAAACAAACCTTTATCCCCAGTTTGAAGAGGAAAAAAGTGTGATTAAAGAAAAGTGAGTGTGTCTATAAAAATTAATTTAATCTAATTTGTGACTATGTGCATTCTGCCTGCAGGGAAGGCCAAGGTACTAGAAAGTTATATAACATTTTAGCTAGAGGTAGGATGAAACTTGCTGTAATCTTAACTCAGGGATTGAAAGCCTGAGGTACCAGTGGCACACCCTGAGAGTCCCAGGATCCTGAAGACAATCACACAAGCACATGGTGTTCTAGCTCTCTTGTAATCCAGCCTGAGGTTTAAAGCCAATTCGGGTATTGGCTACAGACTGCAGTAGTTGCCTAACTCTGCGTGGACTGATTCACCCCCCGAGACTGCACCGCTGGGACACAGCCGGACTCAGGGGACAGCAGCAGGAGGAGGCTGCTGTGCAGAGCTGGTGCATAAGGATAGGCAGGAAGAATTCCAGCAATAACACAAGTGCTGTCAACGAGGTATATGGATTTTATAAAATTATTTTTTAATAGAAGTTCACTGAGGTAGTGAACAGGATTTTTTACTAGTTCTCAAGTACTAAAATATTCTGTTTTGTACTTGTTCGCAGCCTGACTGTCTCTGTGGATAGCTGATTTCAAAGCTGTGACATTCTGAGACTGTAGATTTGAAATTGTTAACATGTCATGGTAAGAAACATATTTAGAAGAGAAATTTTAAAACTGAAAGCTTTCAAAACAAACAGCAGCCTAGGTGCTATATATATATATAACAATATGCTGGTTGTTTTATAACAATATTTTTAGGATCGTGATAATATTATGCAAGCATTATTAGTGAGACCTTAATCTGAGTTTCCAGTACCTGAAGTAATAATTCTGAGCCAGGGATAACACTGAAATTTTTGATGAAAATTTTTCCTTAAATGGGAATGTTTTGATCCAGCTCATCTTCTGGCACTGCCTCTGAGCCTCCAACTTCCCGAGTCCAAGGCGTGCTTGCAGAGGCATCAGACAGATGAAGAGGATGAGCGAGGCCTTGTGCCAACTGTTTAACCTGCCCTTCCTGCTTCACCCCTCACAGTGCTGGCTGCCCATCCATCTGCAAACATTGTTTCTTAAGCAAAGGATTTCTGAGTCTGAATTTCGGCTTCCGGTGCCTGGTCCTTTTGAGGCTGGAGCTTCTCCTTCACACGTGAATAAACGCTGCTCCCTGCTGGAAAGTCTCAGTACATTGCAGTCTGCTGACATTTTCCTTATGAAAAGAAGCTGGTGGAAAATGCAAATAGCTATTAAAACCCAGTCGTTCAGGAGGCAAACTGTCCAAGGATTAATGTTAGTGCAGGGCTGCTGGATCTCTTACTGTCCCTCCTGGGTTGTTCTTCTGCAGTACTGGAGTCAGAGCCAAAAGCACTGGGGCAGTCTGTCTACCAAGGACTTGGCACCACAAGACAGGAATGAGAGAAGCCATACAGAGACCACCTGGCAGCTGTTCTTGTACCTCGGGTGAAATCCAACATGCCTGCACACCTACAAAGGCAGATCTGTTCCTACTGACTTGGTGCACAGGGAGCCACTTCACCTCGTGAACAGAGGAACTCTGCACTGCCTATCTTGTGTCAAGCACAGAAGTGCAGAGAGTCAGGCCAAGAGGAAGAGTTTCTTCTGTGACTGATGGACCTTGACAGCAATTATGATCCTGGTCCCTAAACTATTCAAAGCACACCCATCCATGTCTGTGGATGCCATGTGGTAGATCTCACTGAGAGGAGACCACACCATAGGAAGATAACAGATCTGATTTGCAAGAGGAGAGCTAGCTTGACAAGCTGTCATGCAAACCCATTTTATGCAGGTTAATTTAAGTAGAAAATGAATTCAAATGCTGTAGTGGATTAGGCCAAATTCTGAACATCTCTTGCAACCCTCTTGAATAAGTTTCACATAAGGTGCTGGGAGCAGCAGTGTCTCGTTCCTCATGGGAAGGTCCAGTGTACTCAGACACTTTCACAGTGTACAGAGACATCCTTATGAATCTGAATCTAAGAGCTCTCAGGTCTGGGAGATGTGACATCCTATTGCTCACAGTACTCTCATCTCACCTCTCCATTGTTGCTCCTCTGCACAAGGGCTGTGGTGTCAGCGTGTTTGGATGTGTTCATACCTCCAAACTGAAGAACTGAAAAGAGTGGGAGAACTCTTCTTGAGCAGATTGTGTGAACTAAGGTGTTAATTTAGCAGGGTGTATAGTGCAGCTGCAGTCAAGAAAAAAAGTAGTCAATATCAGCTAAGGGTAAAGAAATTTGCACACTTGAGCAGAAGGTGATACCAAACCAACTTCAATCTAACTTTTATATCTTTCAACTTCCTTTTCACACCTACTTTGGTCTAACATCCATACATTTTCAGCCTTCACCACTAGCAATCATTGCCTCAATCTTTGCCTCTACTCCTTCCTCAGTTGTGGTTTCTGAATTATTGAGACATCTTTTTTTGCATCATCAGCGTACAATGATTCCTTTATAAATACTGTATTTACTAAGGCCTTAAGCCAGTGCTTGGTGACGTTGGTGGGATTCAGTCCACTGACTTCAGAGGACTTTGGAACACACTTTCTCTGTGAATTAAAATACTAGTTTCATTTCTTAACCCTTTTCTTAAATGGTGGAATATCAGCATGGAAGCCAATATGTTCCCAACTGTGAGCTTTGCCTTGTCAGTTCCCACAACAAAACCTGGAGAAGACATACCCCATTGAAGGGAAGGCAGCCAAGGCAATATGGAAGAAAGCTGAGGTTCTGTTTTCCCAGTTTTGTGGGAAGCAAATGGTAATTGTTGTTAGTTTCAGGCCAGAGTTACAGCTCCTGAGCTGGGTCTCAGTCCCTGCTTCCTCTGAGGTCAGTTTGGAAAGGATGAATCAGAGGTGAGATCCAGTGATGCATTAAGAGCTTTCCCAGCAAAAACAGATTTAGAGGAACAAGCAAAACCAAATCTATTCAGTTAATGTTCTTTCCTGAAGCCCAAGAAAAGCCCAGGACAAAAAGTAAAGAGAACTAGGTGCATCATTGCACTGCTGTACCCTGAAACTACAAAATACTGGGAGTGAGCACGTGGCCCTTCTTTCTCTCTTTCACCTAAATCTTTTGGTTCTCTCTGACACTTAGCTTTTAATGCTTCTGTGGGCATTCATGTCTTCTCTGCCCTCTTCACTAGGCTGCCATTCCTCATGGGTGCTCTTTGTAGTGGTCTCTCTTGTTCATGCCACTTCTATAATTTCTGCTCTCTTAACCATTGCCCAGCCAGTCCTGCTCTATCTAAGCTGTTTTCCCCTGCTATAGTATTCATCTTCTCATTCCCTCTGTAACTCCTGGTAACTTCTTTTCCACATGGGAGCAGAAATTCTCCAGAAAGTGGTATGAACCATATCCACAAATAGATTATATTACACAGGCTTTACCTGCAACTTTAACTTTAATTTTCCATTAGAGGGAGCAACGGCTGTGGAATAGATACGATTTCTGCATCTGGAAATAAATTTCTTATGTATTTAATGTCTCTGTCTGGTTCTATTTGGAGTTTTGTCTTTAATATAACACCCCTCAGTTTAACATTTGAGCATTTTTATCTTTTTCCTTCTTAATGTGCAGCAGCATCATTTTTTTGGTAAAAGGTAAAGTGATTACTGGTTGACTCAAATAGAAATGAGAATTGACTCAAAGAGAATATAGATAAGAAGGGGTTGTCTGCTTTTTCTTCTTTTTTTTTTTTCACTTGTAATTTAATGAATACTTTTACAGATGATTAATTGCAGATTTAATCAATTTTGAAAAATATAACATCAAGTAAAATGTTAAAATCTCATTGTTAAAAAAAATTACTCAAAAAAACTTCAAGGAGAAATATATGCTTGGCTGATAACTTTTAATATGACATCAATGCCACTCAGTCTTAACTGTTTCCTGTTTTGTTTGCTGCAACTAAAACACATCAAAATGAAAAATAATGCAAAAAAACTACAAGAACAGAACTGCAGAGAAATCTTTTTTTTTTTTTTTTAAGAACAGTTGGGTGGTGTGGAAATTGTGATGTTCCAGAACTAATGCTCACAGTAGGGAGAAGAGAAAGTTCACAAGCTTCAGTCAGTATTAAACACTCAAGAAATGAGATATTAGAGGTGGTGGTATAGGACAGGACCTTCTGAACACTACAATAAATCACTTTTATTGAGGTAAGGTTGTTGCTCCTGTGTTTGAGTAGGATTTGAGACAAAAGGAAAGCAGATCTGTGCTGACAGCCATACTAATGCTTTTGGTATGTTTTGAGTTCCACCACTGAACATCTAGACTCCTACATTCAACATCAGAAATTATTTCTAAATGATATATTAACACTATTTTTCTATTCCAAATTAGAAGTTAAGCCTTGCTGTAGAGGTGGGACATGGTGCCCATTAGAGAGGGCAAGATGACACTGATCACTTTTCTGACCCTTCTTTTTCCCTGTGAAGTTCAGCAGCTCCTGCCAAGCTCACAAGAGGTGTGAGCTGTACATCTCACAGCTGCTTTTGTAAATGCTTTGGCTTCTAGATCCAGGGAGCTGCTCTGTAGTAAAGAAGGGGTCCCAATAGCTGTGGGCAGCTACCTGATGGGGTGATCAGAGGGGAGGCAGACAAAAGGACAGAGGTAGCTCTCACAACTTGAAACATATTGTGATTATATATGTAAGGAAAAACATTCTTCATATGTGGTCAAACACTGGAAGCAGCTGGGAATGTTGATCTTCAGAACTCAGCTGGACATGATCCTGAGCAGCCTAATCTAACTTTGAAGTCAACAGTTCTTTCAGGAATTTCTTAGCCATAATAACCTCAAGAGGTCCCTGCTAACACAAATTCTGTAACTTCATTATTATGTCATATATCCTGTATAACCCAGGCATCCACTCTGAGTACCTCTACCTGATCTATCAATCACAGGTAATAGTAAGGAGAAAAGAGATCAGATTAAAGCACAAGATGAAGGAAGCAACACAGACACAACTTTGGTTTGGAAATGTTTTTCATTGACTTCTCAGAAGAAATTGGAAATTGACTTCAGGATAAGACATTCTACAGCACTGAAAATACTTAGTGACCATGTAATCATGAATTATGGCAAAGGATGAATTCAAATATTGAGCTGTTTTCTCTCACAGTAGCATTGGTGAAGGGACAAAAGAAAGATGATGTGTTCCTGATGTGAAACGTATCTCATAGGAGAATATATCCAAAGTAAAACCTCAAGATAAGGAACATAAATCTTGTGTGATATTTATTCATATGATTCAAACACAGGACACTGCCTGCGTGTGTTGATGAAAATAGTTGATGAAATGAATTATGTTGGCTTGGATGATAGGAAAGAGCAGGAAACCCCCTCTAACAGAAGGTTTGTGAGACCACTGAGAATATCACTAAAAAGGGACTGGACCTAACATCAGCAAAAGTATTGAAGAAAGTCATCCTACATTTTTGAGGAAATTAGTGGAAAATCTAAGATGTTTGCTTTATTATTAAAGTAAGAAGTGATTTGTAAAAGCTGAGGAACAGCCTTCAGAAATGTGTGAGCACATATGTGCATCACATAAATTATGAACTGCATTCTGTGGCTTAATATAAGCTATGTGGAAAACTAAAAAGTTGGGGAAAGTGCACTGTTCACATAGTTCACTTTTTTGTGTGTTACAACATACTTTTTCTTCCTTTTTTTTTTTTTCTTTTTTTCTTTTTTTTTTTTTTAATTGTCCCTCACACTTCCAGGATCACTGTTTTCTTAATGCATAATTAGGTGATTTCCTTTTGTAGCACTTCAAGAACACTATTTTGCTGCATTCTCAATGTTCAAAGTGCAAGACTGCAGTTCATTATGCCCCTGACTTCTTCCTAACTTTATACAAAGGCAAGAGTAATGAATGTAGATATGAGACTTAATTTTTCATGTCTATTAACACTTTATTGGCATGATTTTTTGGTCATTCTATTACAATGGTTGTGCTGGGATTGGATTATAATTAACTAGGGACAGTAAAAAACCCAAACTCCAACAATCCAGTATGAGTTAGACTAGTTAAATTGATTGAAATTTACAGGAGATGCTCTGACATCTAACTCCCTACTCACCACCATCACCTCCTTCCATCGCACAGGTATTTTCTTTTAGCAAGAGTTTGCATTTTTGTTTTTCTTTTAGCAGTGTTTATCTTATGGGTCTCTGTGGCTCTCTGTCTACTTGCATGTCACAAACAGTATAGCAGGGTTATAAGGGCTTTGTCATATAATTGGCCAGTATGGTATTTTAAATAAGTAAAATGAATTCCCTGGACAAATAGATGTTGTATAGCATTAGGTGCACTTGAGTGCAAATAGAGAATTTGATGATGTTTCTCCCTCCTGCCTGTGAAAAACAGTTCCTTTAAGTCTTTTTATCTAATATCATATGGCTTAAGTGCAGAGGCTCCTGGTAATTGCCTTGCAGGACTGTTCCACATCTAAGAGACATCTGCAACCCGTGACTCACTAGCAGTCTACTGAGAATTCCTCTACACTAATTTCCATCCCCAGCTCCTAATTTGTCTCTCAGGCTACTCTAAGCAGTATCTTTCAACTTTTCATTTCTCCAAGGAAAGTCATCAAGTATACTCATGCACAAGGGTAGGAACCAGCCTACTGCTCAGAGAAAGGCATCTCAGAGGCCATTTTTGCTGTGTCCTCATGATCCTTTGCTGAGAAATCACTGTTACTTGAAGCAATACTGGGGCTGCGCTCTGGGTGTCAGCTTAGGTGTAGATGCACTTGCAGCATGGGAGAAAGGGCCTATAGCAGGACAAGTCTCATATAAAAAGTTGTGAGATGTTCAGCATAAGCCTCTGCCTCTCTTGGAAGAATGTAGCACAGGTTTGAACTCTAGGTTTGAGGCTGGATCATCTGTTTGTCAAGTAAGAGATTAATCCGAGGAGCTTCAGTTCATCCTTTCTGCATTTCACACTAGGCACAGGGAGAAAACATCCAGTTTGTGTTTGGCATTTGCAAGCTAATGCTTGTGCAGAAGAATTAGGGAGGTTGGAAAGAGTTCTCTGCTGCCTGTGGCTCTCATTTCTATTGCATTGCTTCAAGAGGTGCAGAAATTGCTAATACCTGAAGTGAACCGAGAAAAAATAAGTAAGTAATGTTCTGCTTAATAAAATGAAAGGTATCTGTCAGTTCAAGTTCTGCATTTCCCAAGAAGAAATAACTAATATGAAACTGCAGCAGAGGCAGTACAGAAATCCTGTTTCTGTCAACAAAGATGTCTGTATCAAAAGCACATTTTTCTGAGCTGACATTAGGCTAATTCCCTCCTGTCCATTCCTAATAGACTGAATGCTAGGAGTCAAAGGCCACTTGACCTTGTAAAAATTGGATCACCCATTTGAAGAAAACAAAATCTAACAATGCACAGTCTTTCTGATAGAAGTAAATAAGGTTCTGATATAAGTAAATAAGTAGACTAGCTGTTCCTACTAAACTGATGTTCCATGGTGCTGCTTTACAGAAATACTGAGACAGCCTTTTTTGCAACAATCATTTAACCTAAAAGAGTGCAAGATAGTCAGAGCACTCAATAGCAGCCTCTGCTTCTGCCTGTTCTCAGGGGCTTGAACAGAAGCAATTTGTTTTATGGGACATGGCATCTCTCCTGCCCTGCTCATGCAAAGAATTGGCCTTTTGTACAGCCCCTCTGTGTGCTCGGTGCCAGCAGATTGCCTTTCTTGGCACACACGGGCGTTTCAGAGGCAATGTGCACGTCTCTGACAGACATTTTATTCATGTAGGGCTGGTTTGCCTCATTAGCCATCAGTCCAAGAAAGTGTGATACATCAGAGTCCTGGCTCCAAGTTAATCTAGGGAAACTGTTATCCGGAGGCAGCTTCTTGGGAAATGTCCTCTCCGCCCCTTTTCCTCTGGAGAACAAGGGGATGCATGTTGTACTTCTCCCTGCAGAGGAAGGCCTTATTCCTCTCCTTGTGCCCAGTAGCTCATTTGGCCAGGGCACAGGAGCTTAGATGCACAGGCTGCTCCTTCCACAGCCTTGCTCTGTGAGGCAGGGTTATAAAGGGAAGGAAAACAGTATGTGTTGAGAATTGAAGCAAAGTGGTTATGGTAGATGACCTGCATGAGATGACCCCATGGCTCTGATACGGGCCAGTAAGGCATGCTAAGGCTTGAAAGAAGAGTAATTACAATCAGTTACTGCATCTAAGGTCACAAGAGACTGTAATTACCTCTCTGATCTCCTGTATTATACAGCACACAGGCCATGTATTAGGATTATAATAATTATTATAGCTGTTAATGCTATTATTTTAGAAAAAAACATCTATCTTCATTTCAAAACTTCCAGGGATACAAAAGCCTTGGTATTCACTCGGTACTTACTCCAGCTTGCTTAATTACCAGTGCCAGTCACAGTATAAATTTATCCGCTAAGTCTGGTAACCCTCTACTATCAATTTCTGGTCTGCAGCAAGTATTGATAGACCTGGGCAAGAACATCCTGTATGTTTGTGTGTGTCTACCTGTGGTTAAACAATGCAGAGGAAAGGTCTTCACTCTGTCATGACAAAGGGCTTGAGTTGATAGAGCTCTGCTGATAAGGTTTTGCTTTACTGGTGCTGCTTGAAAATGCCAGGTCATGACCCTCCTTTTGTCCTTTGCTTGGTAAAGGCCAGTGTATCATTTTCTGTTGAATTGCAGTTAACAGTATACCCTGCTTTCCTAGTTCTGTACAGATAATACAGAGATCCTCTCTGCATCTTTGTACATGGGTGTATACAATTACACTGGAAAAGAACTTAGAGGCAAAAGGCATTAATTAATGCACCTATAAATTTCCCAGGAGGGACTAATGTAAGAAACCTGGTCTTCAAAGTGCCTTTGTTTTAGACCTTGTTTAATCTCTACTTTCTTCCTGGCTGCACTGATATAATTTTCATGGGTAATTACTATAAGAAAATAGACTTTCTCTCTGTACAAGTTCTATTAACAAATCAAATATTCTATCAGAATGGGAAATGCACATAGAAAACTAAGTTCTCTATATATTACAATTACATTCATAACCAAGAATTGTTACTTAAATATTTGGGAAACACAGAATTGTTAGAACTGTGAATATAACCAAAGCACAAAACTATTAAAAAAAGAAAAAAAAAGAGAAAAAAAGTTCGAGTGATAGAGAGTGACTTTTCAGAAGGCTCCTTCCACACAGGGAAATCGGGCTCCTTCACTTATTCTGTATGTATATGTTCAAATGTACATTTCTGTTAGCAACTTCCCTTCCATACATTTTGATCGTATTAACCAGTCTAGCCAATCTAATTTTTCTGGGGTGGAGGGTGGGGGGCAGATAAATGCTGTATATATTGCTACATTCAGTGAACATTAGCAACTGGATAGGAGACAGAGACCTCTTAGGTCCTCCAGCTGAGAGAACAGCACAGCGACAGCTCACACCTTATTAGACACCAGACAACAGAGAGAAGCAGAATCAGCAACCACATCTTTGGAAAAGCTTCAGCTAACAATGAGACATAAATCTGCTGGAAGCAGCACTTGCTCCATCCTGGTGTTCAGAGGGCTGCTGAGCACAGCGCATCCCTCGGGGCTTTGCTGGAGGGGCAGGCATCACAAAGTGCTCCCACTGCAGTGGAGATGCTGTCCTACAAGCTGGGTCTCCATACCAGTAAGATAAATTGCACTTGTAACCACAGATTTCATTAGTGTTATATCTGTTTTCACAGCTATGGAAAAAATACTTCTTCCTTTTGGTGAATTTTGCAGACTCTGTGCCACAGATGTTGGCAAAGCTCTCATTCATTCAGGGCCAGAGAAGAAACCTCATCACATGCTGTAGTTATAATAAGCTGTTTGCATTTTAAACTCATGCTAAGAATCCAGCTGAAGGATATTTTTTATTATTATTTACTGATTTTTTAAAATTGTAAGTCAAGAAAACACGTATTAATATGAAAGTGTCTGAACATCTCCTCTGGCAAAAAATAAGAAAGAAAAAAAATTGTACAGGAGAGGGAGATTTAACATGTAGTCACCTCCTGCACTGTAAAAAGTAAATAAGAAAGTGGATGACATCATTTATGACCTAAACCAGTGGCAAAATAATGAAATGCCTTTGCTGTTAGGAAGGAGAAGTGATACATACCTCAGATATCTGACTCTGTAAATTTAAAAGTTGCTATCTTCAGCTGAAAAAAATGTTAAAATGCCCAGTGTCCACATTTTATTTCTGGTGCTCATAAATCAAACCCACACAAAAATGAGGCAATCAAAATGCACCAGACAGCTAGAGAACTGAGATGGGGATGCTTAATAGTGTTGTGATGAGAAGTAAAATTGTCAAAGATTGCAGTTCAGTGGTTTTATATGAACTACAGACAGGGAGAAATCCACAAAATAATAAAATTTCATTTTCACATTCTTCTGCAAAAGGCTCAAGCTTCTCATTTAGTATGTTTTAATTTCAAACTGACATGAGGTAAGCTAAATATTCTGGTTTTGTTGGGAGGAGGAAAAACCCTGAAATTCCTACTCAAGTAAAGCATCTTGTAGTGTGGATTGGGTTAAGGATAAATACCTTTCTTCTTTAGGAGACATCTGTCTTGGAACAGTGTTTTCCTTTTCATCTGTCTAGAGGCAGAGATCTCTAAACCCAGCCAGAAGGTGCTACAAGTTGTCATTGCTGGAAGGTCTGAGCTCCTCCATATGTGGTGGCTTTAATGTGCAGTGCTCTGGTTTTATCAGAGCCAAGTGCTCAGCCTGGAGAACAGAAGGCTCAGGGAGGTCTTATCAAAGGGTATAAAAACCTGAGGTGGGGCCGGGGGAAGAAAGACAAAGCCAGAGACTTCTTGGTGCTGTGCACTGACAGGGCAAGAGGCAATGAATTCTGAAATACAGGAATTTCTGATCATTATCAGAAAACTTGATTAAGCACTTTTGTTTTTTTTTTACTGTGCAGGTGGTCAAACACTGCAAAATGCTTCCCAGAGAGGCTGTGGAGTCTCCTTAATGGAGATATTCAAAAGTCAACTGGATGAGCTATGGGCAATCTTCTCTCACTGACTTTGCTTGAGCAGGGGCTGGACCAGATGAGCTCAGAGATGTCCACTAGCCTCTACCACAATTCTGTGAAATGGCTTCTTCTCTACCAGCACTTTTTATGAAATTCTGAAAGCAGCCCAACACACTGAGTGCCATTAAGTGATCCACTCAAAGGGAACAAACAGTCATTGGGACATGTTTCTGAACAACAAAAATTATTTTTTAACTTCTAAGCAATGTCTGTTTTGTCACATTATTTATCTGTCAGCTTGAGGGATAAGATCAGACTATGCCTGTACTTCCCATATGTTTCTTTTGCTGCAGATCATTCAGCACCAAAGTTTCCTGAATATCCAAATCTGACTTTTAGATTATAATTTGAAACACTTGGGATAAAAACATATGACTCTCGAACTTTTCTGCAGGGCATATGCACCATTTTCCTACTGCCAGCACTATAAAGATAAATTAGCTTCACTGCAGAAGAACAGAAGACATTCTGAAGGTTTTCTAGAGATTAGTTTAATTAGCTAATAAACAAATGGAATACACTTATTTCATTGAGATAGCAGAAATGCATTATCTCGAACAATAAACCCAGCATTTGTATGCAGGTCATGACAGCAAAGAGACAGTGAGTAATACAAGAGAGATAAATTTAACAGGAGAGGAGGTGCTGAGCAAGGAGGGGTGAGGATATGAGCAGAGCTGGCAGAGGATGATTAAGGACACAAGGATACAGAGGCAATTGCACTCCACTCAAGCCACCTTTGTCCAGGATGAAGCATGCAGGAGACACTTCCACTCCACGACCCACACGGCTGTGTAATATGCTGAGAGGCACAGCACAGTGCTCAGGCACTGTGCCCTCCTACAGCAGCCCTGTGCTGCCTGGGACCCGAGCTGGCTGCCTCCAGCCCTCCCAAAAGCTCCAGCCAGGCTCTGTCTGTCCCCAGCACACACGTGTGCCCCCAGCAGCAAGTTCCCAGGAGCATCTCAGTTTCTCCCTAAGCTGCTCATGAGTCTCTAACTAGTTCTGAAACAAGATGAGAAAGGGAAATATATTGTAAAATAAATGGGTCATATAAAAAGGAAATAAGTGCTAAAAATTATGCTAATAATCATCAAATAGTCTTCTGCTGGGCCTATCATTGGTTTATAAGGAGGCTGATGCACAAGGCAGAGAGGGACTGCAAGGCTGGGAGAGGTGGAGGGGAGTGAAAGTATAAAAATGGAGAAAAACAAGATCCCCTTCTGGTACATCACAAGGTGGCTGGATTGGTTCAGTGGCCCATAAAGACACTACCTAAGGGTTTCAGGTGATTTGTGCTCTTTGGGAAACTTGAAGAATATAGAGTGTTCTGAAATTAAATGCAAAATCAACTTTTATTCTGAAAGACAACAGAATGATGTGAGAGAGATTTAAGGTCTGTTCAAAGCAACTAAATTTTAAAAAGTCACTGGAAACATAATTGGTCTTATATAGTGTAGTGTAAAAAACTCCTGGCATCTGACTATCCCTTCTATTAAAACAGACAAAAGATAGGAACCTTTGAAAACCCTGGATGTAACTAGAGGATATATTTTGTGAAAATGAGTCATTGCTTTCAAAATCAGGACTTTTTATTACTGCTGATAAATTGGCTTACTAGTATAAAGAATGACTAATCTGTAAGTGCTTGCCTTTGGATTTTGTTTCTTTTTTTTGATTCCCAGTCTTGATTAGCCTCCTGTATTACAACAGCATCAATCAAGCTGACTACAATCAATTCAATATAAATTGTGAAATGTATTTCCACAATAATTATTGACTGTAGCTATTAACATTATGAAATCCATATTCCTACCTGCTTGCTGACAAGACCTTCACCTCTCTTCCATTTTCTTCTTTTTAGTTCCACATACTTTCCCTGACAAAAAAAATTAAAAATACTTTTCTTATTTTTTCCCCCATCTGTTCACTGAGGTAAAATAGTAAGATGCACAGGTAACTTTAAGGTAAAATACCTTATTTCAAAGAGGAAATAAACCAAACACTGTCCTATATAAATGACAGTAAGCATTATATGATCCCGTGTGGACATAGAAATTAATTTAGGGTTCCCACAAGATCTCAAGGTAAAGAAAGATGGTATTTGTGTGACAAATTCACCTCCTGTGGTGTTTGGATACAGACCTCCTTACTTGCAATGCATTGATTAATTCTGTGTGTAAGTAAATGACTGTAGTTATTTATATAAGCTTATTGTTATGTATCCTGGAACTTTTAATGGAATGTGGGGTAGTTTCAGTGAAGGATTCTTAAATAGTGTACAAATTTTCCGTGTCTGTCCTCCACTGCCTGTATTCCAGCCTTCACCTTGAAAAAAAAAGCCACTAAAGCCTGCTCTGTTTACTGTAGTTAAGACCGTGATTTTAAACCATAGACTTGAGCTATTACTGCTGTGCTGTGGAGCATCCCCTGGAGCTGTTTATCTCTCCAATTCACAACTACTTTCCTTTCATCTTGCTCTGTGCAGGAGTAATAACTTATTACTAGCCTCAAATTTTATCTCAGGCTACCTCAGCCACCCAGCTGAAAGGCAGGCTTAATCCCATCTGAATTGAAGGGGAGGTATAAAAGAATTGCCTTTTTATTCCTATGCACTGGACACAGAATGAGATAATAAGTAGGACAGTCAAAGAGGAGGAACCAGTTCTGTGTTGGGCCACAGAGCACACACACACCATGCCCATAGACAGACGAGATTTGGGCTCTCAGATGACAATGTATAAATGAGATCTCCATGCATATTTAAATGATTATTTAAGACTCTCTATGAGAACAAGCATTCCATTTCCAAGGCTCACGTGTGCACTCTTGGAGCTGCAGCAGTGCCATGTGTCACCTGGACACTGCCCACTGCCACCAAGCAGGGGGTTTGGAGTGGCTCTGTTTGCACTCGGGGCTGCGCGAGGCTGACGAAGAACTGTGGAGCTGGCATCCAAGGGAAAAGCAAGAACAGCACAAGCAGAAATAATCTGTGACCCTAGAGCACCCCAGACCTGAACACAAATGGGAGTTATCTGGACAGAGGAAGATTGACAGCTCTTTGAATCCAAGCACTAAATAAAGACATGCATTTGTGGTGCTCCTAGAAAGGCTCTGTTTCCAGAAATCAATGCAAAGATTTGTTCAGCACAGTGTGCAGCATTTTTCTCCCTTTCTCAGACAAATTTTACCTAGAAACTTGCTGTCTGCATTATATCTCCTCTTCATTTTTTCTACAGGAGATAAGGCATTGTCCAAAACTGACTTAATAACAGCAACAAGAGAGATGGATTGTCACTTTAGGTTACTCAGACAGTGGTTAAAGTTAATGAAGGTTCAGACTGCTTCTTTCTGCTACAAATGCTGTGCAACAGATTAGCCTGCTGGGGAGCACAATTGGAGGTGCTGGTTCCCCAATCACTCCTCAGACACCAGGATAGTAGCTAGAGCATTCATTTTCTCATGAAGACATCTGACATTTGCTTCTCTCCATACTTCTCTATCCCTGCTGGAAAGCTACAAGCGTAACCTCAGCACAGTTAATTTTCTTCTCTCACACACCAGGACAAGAAACACCATTAGCGTGTGAATGATGTATGAGGTGTCAGGTTCCTGCACCCCTCCCTTTTTGTCCAGGGGTTGACCATGAGCTGCTCTTGCTCTCCTTCACTTCCACAGTCCATCATGGATCTAAAGCTTTGACCCTCACTCCCTGAATGCACTTCTCCTATGAGCAACTGCTGCCCAACAGGGCTTGCAGAATCAGGCCTAAGGCAGCAGCATATGAAAAATGATGCCTTTTTTTTGTAGACTGTGCAGAGCTGGAGGTCAAGCACACTATTAATAATTCTCTGACTTTTTAAAAGCTGTATTTCCTCCATTTGTTGGCAACATGATTTGAAAGGTCTGTACAAGCCACTTAAAACAGCAGCTGAACAGAGGCATTTCAGCATTGTCCAATATTGATTTTTGCTCCTAACTCGCCTCTTTGCTAAGACTGGTTTCAGTATCCTGTGAAGTTCAAGTGAAGACATTTCCCATCTCAATAGCCATGCATTGTAATTTGATCCCATAGACAAGCCCGTAGTATTTTCCTTAGCAACGTGGCTTGGCTCAAAGAGCAAGACTAACACAAAATCTCCACCTTGGACCACTGCTGCCCACGTTGAAGAAAGGCTGAGTGGGGAACAAATGGAGGTGGGCAGGAGTGGGGATCACAATCACCAGGCTGTTCACTGAGCTCAGCTGTACAAAAAAACCCCTCACAATATAGGGCTGTTACAACAGAGTATTTCTACCTCCAGGGAAGTGGTCCCAAGGAACAAGAAACTTCAGTAAATTCAAAGCACTAGTTAGTATGCTCCCACATAGCAGAAGTTCAAAGGAAAAAGACATTCAGGAGAATTTAGCAAATTCTTGACCAAAATTAAGGAAACAAAACACCATATGTGAAATGTGAAAATGTGAAAGAAAAATAACAATTGTAAACATGGATTTGGCTAACCGTAACAGTGACCTATAATTTTAGAAATTTCCGCACAGGGGGAATTAGAACATATAAATAATATTTTTCATTTCTTTTGGGCAGGTAAGCAAGTGAGATCCTCATAGAAGAGGAAGAAAGGTCATGAGGAAGTGCTCTGTATTTATTCTAGAAAGAAGAAAAAAGACAAAGAAAGAACAGGTTTTCTGCTTTGTGGGGAGTGAGACAGGACACAATTGAAAATGACGTTGAGAAGGCTGAAGTGCTTCAAGCTTTCTTTACCTCATTAAAAAAATCTAAAAGTATTCAGACTATCCACAGACTTCAGAACTTAAGAACTTAGGCTGGTAGAGAGCAGAAGAGGCTGCATAGATAGATAATGTATCTGCAAATCATGTGAGCCTTATAAAATTCACATCAGAGTGCTCAGAGAACTGAGCAGCAATTTCACAGCCATGAGTAATCATCTTTGAGGACGGTTGGAGGGTGAAAGTTCCAGAAGAAAATGACCTCTCAAGAGCTCTTCTAGCCATGGTTACCATTCCTGTAAGGAGGGAAAAACAAAGGTAAAGCCGTGATCTATTGATTCCTTTAGGAAGCCACAGTGGCAAACTACTTTGTACTGTCCCTATAGGCAGGGCCTATAGAGAAGTTTTGAGAACACAGGGTCAGTCTGGATCAAATCAAAGGTCCATCTGTCACAAAATAGGCTCAGATAGTAGCCTGCAGCAGCTACAGCCTTATCTAAAACCAAGGGAAGGGCAAGCATACACCAGCACGTTCTCTGCGCTCTTAGCAATCAGAAGCTTAGGGACTTACAGAGCCAGACTTGGCATCCTTCTGTTAATAGCCCTCCGTGACCTTTAATAGCCCTCAACAATTACTAATGAAGAGATCTTTAAAGTGCTGTCTTTATTGCATTAAATCAGAACACACAGAAACTGAACAGTCACATACTTTTTACTGCTCTGCCTTTCAGTAAATATATTTTTGTTCCCAGCCTGGATATTTTGTTATCACATATACATTCATTTCATGAACAGCTAATCCTTGAGAAAAGCAATACCAAAATGTCAGGGTAGCTACTTGATATTATTTACATTCAAACACAGTTACTCTGGCTAGTTTGTCAGAAGCTGCTTCATGTGAGAGTTCAACCAAATTTATTTTAAGCTATGAAGAGACAAGACAATCCCATGTAGATGGATACACTGCAGTTAGAGAATAGTGATTAAAGAACTTTATTTACATTTCTAGCTGATCAACATCTTTTAGATGCATCTAATGGGAAGAATTGATTTTTTTCCTCTGCAAAAGGGACTTAATCAATTTTGCTTCTGGAAATGTTTTATTCAACAATAGCTAAATTTCCCTGCATACACATCTGTCAAAACAGAAACAATCATTGGAAAGGAGAAGCTTTTTATGCTGATATAAAGATATCTGTTTTATTCTTTCAACAGAAGCCATTTGATTTTTTTTGTGCCTTAAAAAAACAAATACAAATCTCTTAAATGTGCAAAACCTTATCCAAATACCTCCAAATATTAGCAAATGTCGTTATGGTTGACTTTTCAAGATTTTTTTAAAGATTATTTTGTACTTTAAATAAAATGTAAATGTCATCCTCCAGAAAAAAAAAAAAAAGCGATTCTTTTCAGATTAATTTATTCTAGTGGTTCTGTACTAATTTAGCCTTCTCTGCAGTGCTGGACTGGGATTTATGAAGCCTTGGTTCTCCAGGTGGCTCTCTTTGGTATGTGTGTGCAGCAGACTATTTGAGAACATTATGTCTCATGCTGCTCAGCATCTCATTTCTCGATGCAGATGGAAGAACTTTCAGTGGTCTGTGGGTCACACACTGGGTGCAGGTGAACAAAAACCACACTTGTTAGGTTGTAATGCCCTCATTCAAGACAATGGCCAAAAGCCCTCGAGGTGCAGCTCAGTTAAAGGCAATAGATCACTACCCTTTACCATATGTAACAGTGGGCCAATCTACACACAAATAAGCAAAGAACTCTTCACAAGTTTTTAATACAGCAGAAATATTTTAATGATGAATTTTTATTGAAAATCTAATTAATATGTGCATTATTCGTCTCAGCTTCTACCATGTTCACTGCATTTACATTTACACAAACAAATAGTAAGCAGGTTCATTTCAAAAAGGAGCTTCTTGTCTAGTTTGGTTTTATGCAGATTTATAACATCCACAGTTTAATTTAAACTGATAAGAAAATCAGAGAAGTCTCACCTTCTTGCAGTCTATAGGACTCTTGACCTTGCCAGGACCCATAAACACAGGGAAAAAAATCCCCTATGAATATAGTACATGACACTGAATCCTTCAAAATTTAAAACTGGAAGATTAAGAAGAAATCTGTAAAAAGAGTAAAAATGAATTTGTGTGTTTGCTTTCAGTTAGAAAGCCCCCCAGTTCTTTAAACTGATGGATTGTCATATCTATAAATACATCTACTCTCTTAACCTCTTGCTGACCATCAGTTGCACACCATAGTCTGCATTTGGCATCAGTGCAGTCACTGCAGCCAATTTGGCCACTTCTGGGACACCTTTATTTCTCCAGTAACAGCCTGAAACCTGAATGGCGAATTGGGGTCCTGCTGTGCTCTGTTCTGTGGTTACAGGTAACATGAGTAGACAGTCCCTGCTCCAGCCTGGATCCACACCCACCACAGTGCTCCCACCCACATGGGATTCACACGGCAGTGGCAGGGAAAGGTCAGATTCTGTCACACCAGAATGAAAAGTGACCTGACGAGGCATAACATGTGTGGCATACCTTCAAATTGCATTTCGGAGGGAGTACAGGTTGTCAAAGGTGCTTAAGGTGCTTAACTGACATACACAGGAGATCTGAGAGAAACAAAAAAAGCCAGAAGAAAACTGTGGCTCCCTGGAGCTCCTGCTTAGCTGCTGGTGCCAGTCGCTGCTGGCCCCACACCAGCACCCTCTGACTGCTGCCCACTCTGACACAGCTCTTCTGGAGGGAGAGGTGAAGCTGACACTGAGGTGGCAATGCCCAGCCCACAGACCTCCAGGAACATAGCTCCTGCATCTCCCTGCATTGCCCATCACCTCCAGTGCTTTCTGGGAGCCGCATGCCCACCCATCATCACCACGGCTGGTGCTGGGCCCAGCACTCTCTGCCCTCCTGCCCTGGCCACGGCCAAGCTGGGCCAAGGTGAGGATGTGATACAGAAGTGGTCATGCATGTGGTGATGGTGAGCAGGGGCTCAACACCCACCTCCCAACACAGCACCTCCCCAGCTGCCTGCTCACACAGCCATGGCTGCTCCCACCTGCTTTTTCTCTTTTCGTTCTGCTTGTGCGGAGTTGGGTGGGACGTGAGTGCAGCAGGGTTTGAAACTGCATTACTTGGCACTTCGGCCTGGGAAGGACCAGCAGCAGGGACATGATGGAGCTGGGGATGGGCTTGGTGTGCTGGCACAGCTCAACCCAGCACCGCCTCTGCCAGGTGGCCCTGCTGCCTACATGGGCTCCACTCCGCTGAAGACTGCGGACTGCACCTACGGCACAGAGGGAAGAGCCAATCACTGGAATCAGCAAAGAGCAAAGAGGCCCACAATGACAATGCTCAGCTTCACAGAGTTTTATTTTTGATTCTGTACAGAACGCGGCTGCGATTGTAATAAGGCATCAAACGCACTGTTGAACAGCTCGTGATGGACTGCGATGTTTCACCCCGTTGTGAGTCACAGTTTTACAAGATTTAACCAGTTGCTTTCTTAGTCAATAAACTCTATCCTCATTGCAGACAGATTTTTAAAAGAATTACAAAGACTAAAAAATTGTAAACACATAAAAACCCAGCAACAACCCAGTGTAGCTTCCTAGGAGAGTCTTGGGCATTTCTGCCACAGAGCCGGCTTCAGGCTGGCAGGAGCAGGCGAGGTTGGTGGGAGACATGCTGGGCACCCGCAGCGTGGGGGCTGGGATGGTGTGGTGACAGCCTCTGTTCTGAGGAGCATCCCCAGCAGATGCCATGCAGCTCCCAATGTCCAGCCTCAGCCACAGCGTCTGACCGAGAAAAAGGAACTGAGAACACGGTCAGCAGGGGGCTGTCTGAGCAGCTGTGGCCTCGTGGCGGGGAAGCCTCCCTTCCCACAGTTTAGGGAAGCACGGACACCTCCAGTGGGAAGGTAGAGGCCAGGGCTGGGCCCAGCCAGGAGATGTCATGAGGTAGAAATTGGGAAAGTGTCATATTTGGCAGCTGGGCTGGCCAGAAATAAACTGACTTAAGGGCACAAATCCTGTTCTGTTTCCAGGGTACTCGGAAATCCATACGCAGAATCCGGTATGTTTAGAGGGCACCTAAAACCCACCTGGTATATGCCAAAATTTAGTTCCTCAAAAAAGGAGAAAGCTCTCCAATGAATCAAGTGACAACTTTAGCCCAGGCAAAGAAAAAACCATCAACAATCCTTCTCCCATTTGTACCTTTAAAGCATTTAAATTTCAAGCACGGAAAGTCAAATTGCGAGGGTGCATGAGGGGGCAATAAACGTCCCTTGGCCCCGCCCTTTGGTACCATCTCATGTGAGGTGAATGGTGTGAAGGCCTGTCCACTGGCCAGTAGGCTCATACATTCATTTCCACCATCAGCCACCAGACAGCAAGTGCTTTGGTTTCTGTCTGTGTTTGGTTTCACAGCACGAGAACCTGAGAGTCCAGAGGTTTTATACTGCCCCGCCAACTCACATCATGCTGCAATTTCTAAAGGTGATCACAGAAATGTCCTGAGCATTTTTATCTGCTAAATTCCTGTGCTCTGAAGGCCTTCCTTCACCTCTTTCATAGCACACCAAAATAAAGAAACTCTGTTAGTCCTGTTGTTTAAATTTTATTACTCCTCACACTTCTGCAGTGTACACTTAGATTATTAGGCTGACTAATGTTTCCTTAAAATGCTAAAGGAAAATTTCAGGGTCCATTAAAGTATTGAAGGTTCATGATCTGTGACAGGCATTTTACAAAGTGTCAGAAAACTTCTCACTTGACAATAACATACTGACAGTCAGGGAAGCGTTCCTTTTTCTAGTGCTAATAATCAGCATTAAGGTATGTCATGGTTCCTACAAGAAATCTGTGATCCGTGGAGCTTAAGCTGTCATCTTTCTGCAATAATGCAATGTACTCCAATTTCGTGCCTATGTATAATTAAAAAATAAAAATAATAGCTCTCAAAACCACCAGCCTCAGTTTTAGAGCTTCTGTTCCCCTTCTCACGTAGGTGAGAACACAGGGCCCAGGCAGGTGAATGAGTTTTCATCCCCCGAGATATCCATCCCCCGCCCCACACCATCTTGCTGACCCCAGCTCAGCAACATTTGCCCTCTCGCTTGCTATGGCTTTCCCTGGACCTGTGGAAGCCACGGCCAGCCCCTTCCCATCCTCAGGGCAGGATGAGAGGAAGCACTGTTCCCACATCCCCACCTTGAGAAAAGTGTCAAGCTCTGCAGGCAGTGTCCACATACCTCCCCGCCGGCCAAGGCCAGCAAGAGGAACCTTCCTGCTCTGCATCCAGATTCTCAGGCTAGTTCCTTCCTCACTTGTACTGATCACAACAGGCTGAGGCAGCTCCCAGATATAAGAAGACATTTCATGTATTTATCCTAGAGATTCAATCAGGAATCCCTGAAGACACAGCCAGAAGGATGTAAGCTCTTCAAAGATGACTGTGGAGACGCTGGTCACTGCTGAGTTACTGCCTGTGAACATGCTGTGTATCATGACATAAATTGGGAGATTCATTTACTGGGCAGCAGCACCCTCTAATAAGGCAGCTGATTTAATTACGCAGTAACACTGACCTGAAGCTGCAGCTGGAGCACAGAACATGTGAAGCAGGATCTCTTTTGTGGGGCCAGCATTAAAGCTCGGGTACCACACTGTGGAATTTACTGACCAAAGGCGTGAATCTGGAGCAGGGCAGCTCCTGGGGCCCTTGGTCACAGGTACCCATGCCAGCACCTGCAGCCAGCAAGCACAAGGGACTGAGCTAGTTGAGTCAGACTTGGGTGCTGCACTTGTCTCCTGACAAAAACAGCCAGAGAAGGGGAATGAAGAACCAAGTGGCAATATAGCAATTCAGTCTCTCTGTGAGGAACCCATGTTTCTGCCATCCACTCGTTATTCTGAACTTTGTGCTGCCACATACTACTGGGTAAAGAGAGTATAAAGGAAGTCTCCTCACCCCTTCCCAAGAGAACTCTTCTCCTGTGTGTCACAGTGGGAAAAAGAGTATTTTAAAAATAATGAATATTCCTGATATTTTAGAGTTAACTCACAACTGAGAAGGCTGTCATAGTGAAGCACATGTTTCGTCCAAGACTGCAGTCAGAGACTGCACAGACAGAGCTCTTCACCCATGTTTGGCTTTGCCAGGGACACATACATATACAACAGACATATACATATTAACAAAACTTATACATATATATATATATGTATATATGTATTAACTAGTGCTTGGTAAGAACTGGCAGCGGTGCACTGAACAATTTCTGTTGGTTTTCCCAGCACTGCAAGAATACATCAATGTTGCCCAGAAACTGGCTGGTAATAAAGCAAATAGCATCAGTGGTACAGCTTTTTGGCTACAGTGGCTTTCTGGCCACAGAACTGAGATTAATAGCAACATGTACCCTTGATCATCCCCTATGTTAAGTGACTCTCATGTCAGCCAGTAAACTTCCTGATACTTAACCTCTGTATTTCCTGATGATTTATTCTTCACAAATAAATTGGGTTTTATTGAACGAGTCTCAGAGAGCTCCTTCCTGACCTTTCCTTGCTGGTTATGAGAAGGTTGACAGCCTAGTGACATAAAACTGAAGTTTCAAAAAGGACTAATAAGATGCAGACAGCCCCAGTATAAGCAAAGCCCTGCAGCTGAGCTTTAGTTTCTTCTGGCATGTGTACTGAAGAAGTGTCCAGTCTCAGTATCCCCATGCTTTTTCAGTCTTTGGGTCTTTTGAGACTCCAAACAAGACGTCTGTTAATTCATGTTATGGTGGTTTTCATTCAAAGACATCTGTCCTCCAGGAACTAAACTTCTTTTATATGGGTCAGTATAGCTATCAGAAGTTAATTACTATCAATCATTGCTAATCTGAACTGAAATAGAGCCACTGACCTCAAGCTGAAAGAGTCTTTTGTCTCCTACCAGTACCATGAGCCATATGGTTTCCTGCCCTTTGCCTCTTATTTTATATTTTAAATAATCATCACTAATTGTACAATTGTTTGAGAATATGGGAGGTTTGTGGCCAGTCATGACCAAGTGGTGTTCCTTCTTCCCATAGCTGTCACTTAATTGAAGAGAAGGGGTCTGCTTAAAATTAAACAATAAAAAAGCATCACTTAATGAAATATTCGCCCTGCTATTTGATTACTGGTCCTGCTTCTTAACATTCTGTCTAGTAGACTGTTAATAATCCTGCAGGCTTCAAAAATTAACAGCTTCCAAAGTGTCAAGGTCATTCTTGTTCTATATGGGAGTAATGAGAAAATTACATAGGCAAGACACCAATGGAATGTTTTATATTAGGATAAACGAGTATCTGAGGAACCTACTTATCACAAATCTCTTTTTATTCAGTGGTTTTCATTATTTTATATCATTTGCATTTCATCTGGCACAGTTCCCCTTTACAACAAGTACTCATATATTGCAAACATTTGATTATAGAGCTTAAGATAACACCATTCTTGTCAGACAAATAAACTGCATCACCAGCTATCTTTAGCTGCATCTGCTTTCTTTAATGAAACATATTTTCCTGTAGAAATGCTGCCTTAAAAATCATGACCACACTAATTATCTATGGCAAGCACATCTTCCTCAACTAGTGACAGCTCGAGCATATTATCATTTGCTCCAGACTTCATTCTAAAATTGAAAGATCCATACAGCTTTGCAGACTCCTTGGAGGATGCAAACCTGCTCCTCCGGTACAGCTCCCCTTTCCACATGGACATCATCAGCAGGCTGGAGAGCACCACGCCCCCCAGGGTTAAGAGACACAGCCCTGCGATAACACAGCGGTCCAAGTGAGCACCAATCCTTGCACTCTCGTTCTCCAGCCTCTCCATCTCCCGGGCAGCCACGGTGTTGGGATCCACAGTCACATCTCTGGGTACCACATAGGAAATTATCACCAGCAAAATGCCACTAACCAGGAACAAAATGGCACTAATGAATCCATAGTCAACGGATTTCCCAGCTGCTGCCTCTGAGGCAGCATCGTCCTCCTCGGAGACCAAGGAAGGAGAATCGTGCACCCATTCCGGTGGCAGCTCCCTGCAGGAATGCTGCTGCAGAGGGGCATCCTGGCCACCTGCAGGAGTGGGGGAACTTCTTGCATGCTCCAGATTTACATTTTCATCCACACAGGTGAATGATGTTTCGAGTTCCTGGGCACAGCAGCAGGCTTTCTTCTTCCCTCCATCCTCTTCCCTGGGCAAGCGCTCGACTGTGTGGCAGGGCTGGGAGGCGCTGGAGGGTGCAGGGTGCTCCTGGGGTGAGGTGCCCAGGGAGGAGGGCTGGGTTGCCAGGGGGGGCTCAGCCACAGGGTCCCTCTGCAAGGGCTTGCAGTGCCGTTCACAGTGCAGGGCTGCCACGGCAGCGGCTGCTCTGGGGTCCACCTCACCCCCCTCACACTGCTGCTGCTCGTAGGGATGGGAGGGCAGGCTCCAGCCAGTAGCGGCCCCCAGGGGCACCTGTCTGCTCTCCTCGGCCAGGTAGAGAAGCTCCATGCAAGCCATTGACCTCGACCCCACGAGCCTCACCTCCTGGGCTACGGCATCCTCCAGCAAATGCTGCTCCTGACCTGCAGAAGCGGCTTCGCAGTACTGGCGCTGCTGTATCCCAGAAATCTTCTTCACCACTTTTTCACCAACGTTTTGTTAGGGACATGGCTTGTGTCAGCTGTTAAATGATTAAACAAATCCTCTCTGACATTCATTTCTTCTCAGTCTGCAAATGAAATAGCAGAGGGGGAAAAAACAACAACAACAAAACCGAACCCGACAACCTCACGATGATACATTAATAAACCAAAGGGAAGATAACGCAAATGTAATACATCAGCCCTCCTCTCAACTGTTTGAGAGGAGACGGCAAACACGATTGTTTTAACCACGCATTTAAAACTGCAATCCTCTTGCAGATCCAAAATCTATTAGGGAATCTAATCAACCTTTGACACCACTATCCAATTAAGGCACTAAGTATCCACAGAGCACGGGATAACCAGAAAAACTGTGTAAAATGTCAGAGAAAAGATATGTCTGTTCTTTTAGAAGCATATAACTCCCATCCCCCCCCTTCCAAATAAAGAATTTTACACTCAGATTCACAGACTAATTAGAAAGAAACACACAAATCCCATGTAGCTCAATAATCCAGGATCTGTATTCTCCGGTGGAAATCTGATAATCCTATGGGAAAAGCAGTGCTTTCCTACATAAGATCTACCATTCACCTAAGAGCTTTTGGAATGAAATTATGCCTCAAAGACTGATGACTCAAAGACGGATATTACTTCTCATCTGCAATTAATTTGTTATTGCCCCTTTCGCCTGGGCCCCATCCCCCTCGAGGCCGCCCGGTGTCACGGGGCGAAGCCTGCAGCCCGACAAATGTGTTGCATGCCTAGGAAACACATGTGCGTCTATGGCACATACGTGATCGCTCACAGCCGCTGCTCACTCACGCTCTTCTCGGGACCTCAGCGAGAACCGGCCGCGCTGGGAAAAGCGATTCCCGCCGGCGCCGGGAGCAGCTGGATCCGCCCGCCACCGAGTGACACGAGCGGTACCGAGGTGAGCGGCGCGCAGACACGCACAGGCACACACGCATCCCCGGCAGGCTAGAGCACGCCGCCTCCTCCTGCTGCTGCTCCTCCTCCCGCTGCTCCTCCTCCTGCCCGCGGGGCTCTCACCTGCCCGGCGCGGCGCCGGCCCCCGCACGCCCGCACGGACACACGGACACGCTCACCTACCTCCCGCCCGCCTCCGCCCACGCCGCGCCCCTGCCCACGCTGCTCCGCGCCGCCGGGGCTCCAGTCGCTGGACAGTCCCCTCCGAGTCCCGGATCCTGGCACGGGGCCGGAGAGGAGCTTCCCTGCAGCCTTATGCGTGCGTCTAGCTCAGTCATCGCCCGGAGTTGTTTTCCATAGTCTTGGGAGCTCACGACTTACTCCAGGGAAAGATAAAATCAGATTTTCAAATGATCCCAAAACTGCTGGAGCTGAGACGTCAAGGGATGTACTCTCTGCGGAAGACTTACTGGAAAATTTCAGGAGCTCACCCGTGTTGGCAGATTGTCCACGCACTTCCTCTGGCCGGCATAAATGACTATTAAAAAAAAGACTGTTGCCAAAAAATACATAATAAATGAATGACCATTTCATTTTCAGTATGAACCTTCACTGAGTTTTCTTGCCAGTGCTTTTCCTTTGCCAGTGTTAGTGATAAACTAGAATATGAAAATAAAGTGTGGAGTGGTCTGAACTGAAGGTTTATCAGAGCTGAATACTGTGCTGTTGTGGAAAGACCAGGCTCTGGGGAGACAAAAAGCAAGCATGGGCAGAGGGATCTTTGTCATGAAGCTGAAATGAGGATGCGTACAGGAATTAGAAGTGAGCAGCACCTGCCTGCATGGCTGTTGGGCAGGAAAGCACAGGGTCAAGTTGGAAAGTGAGCTGGGAACGAACCAGAACAGACAAGCACAGACTGTCTGAAGGAGCTGTGCTAACATCAAAGAACAAGGTGATTCTCAGTAAGGACGCTTTCCCAGTTCTGAAGCAATGCATTAGGCAATCAAATCAGTGAAACGTAGGCATTAGGCGAGACATATCCTGCTGAGACCCAAAACACCCAGCACAGAAGATTCAAATCTTAGTGGGAATAACTCCCATGAATGTCAAAATTACTTGCCAGGACATAGCAACATTAGGGCACTCGCGGTGCCCATCACACAGATTGCTCAGTGCTCTGGGCTGCTTTGGATATAATTTCAAAGCAGCTCCAGGCAGTGTTTCCATTAGCAAAGCACAGTTTCAATGCATTAAATGGTGTATCATTCACTCTTTGAAGAAAAATTGTAAGGAGAAAATTATGGAGTTGGGAAAATGGTGCAAGCTGTCCTTGGAGCTTTTTAATAACAGTTTCCTCTTTGAGATAAATATAAAGGAGCAAATAAAACCTAATCAAAGAAACAAAAAAGCCTATCTGTAAATTGTTCAAATAGTTTCAAGTAAAAGTAAAGACAGAAACAAACTCTCTTTAAGTCTATTGTACATTTCCATTTGGGAATTAGCAGGATGGGAACATACAGATGTTGGGCACTGACACTGCAAGCTGCACCTGCCGCATCCGATAGATGAATCTTAATTAAATAACTGACAGGAAAAAGATGGTGCTCAACCCTGGCAATGCAGCCTGGAAGAATGCAAACACCTTTCCTGGGCCCCAGCACAGCCTACCCGGTCCTAGGGTGGGACACTGGGACAAGGCATTGTCCTTCTGACAGCTGATACAACAACAGGAAATTGTCTGCACACAACAAATGGCCATGTTGTCATTCCTTCAAAACCCAGGAGCTACAGCATGTACTCTTGAGCACCTACTAGAGCCTTAGTTACTTGTTATTTAACCACACAAATATCTTGCTGCTCTGCCGCCCACTCTCCTCCCCATTTTGTGCCAGCGTGTGTTGGGCAAGGATATTAATTTGTCGCTGATAATTGCAGTCCCACAAACTATGGAGCAAGCAGAGGGAACCACAACTCTGTCAAGCCGAGTTTTGTCTATTTTTATGTGCCTTCCCATGTGGTGCTGTGTCTCCTTTGCCTAGTACAGTTCACTCACTCTTAGAGCAAAATCACTGTCTAGTCACAATTCCTATTACTGACATTTCATTTTCTTAGCTTTGGATGCAAGGAGTTAACAGCATTTTCTTGTAACGAATGTGATTGTTGCCAATGCTCTGAGGTGTGGAGGTGGTGAAATGAATGCATAGCAACGCGTACTCTGCAAACACAAGTACAGCTGGTGAAAAGATTAATCAAGTAAGGGCGGGAGTAAGAGTATTTGTCACAGAAAAAAAAGTGGCTATGTCGAGCTAAAAACCAGAGTGATGGACACACAATGGGACAGGAATAAAAGGCTGGAGTAGACTGTCAGGGTGGATGAGCCTTGTTCTCTCTGCCGCAGCCTACCACATAATACAGCCCTTTCAGACACTGAGCAGGGCTATGGTAGCAACACGGTGATAAAATGGAATCTGACAGTCAGCTGATAAAGGTGTCTCAGTTGAGATACATGCAATTAAATTCAAACCAAACTCTGGAGCATCTTGTAAGCTCTCTTCAAGCTGGCCCAACTATAAATGAGTATGTGAACTAGATGTATATGGGTTTTTTTTTCCATTCTCAGTAACCTATGGTCACCATAAAACTGGAAGGAGGCTTGCAAGGAACTAAAAGTTGTTTCACACTTTCTGTTTGAAGCCTCACTGAGGGCCTGACCAGACCTGAAGGCTTCAGAAGAACTGGACAAAACTGGAACAAGTTTTCTGAATAGTGCATCCCATCATGGTCTGGTAGAGGATGGATTTTGAGATACTCTACTTGCCATCACCAGTTCAGGGAATTTTCCAGTGTTATATGGAATCCTCAGCATTCCCCCAAACATTTTTATTCTTCTTTACCCTCTCTGTCTTATAACATGTATACAGTGTTCTCAATGATCTTGTTTTCACAGAATCTCCAATTCATTGCCTTGCACAGTCACAGGACCTCGGGTTTCCAGTGGTCCTTGTGCAAGTGTTGCAAGACTGCAGAGCTTCTAAAATAAAGGGGCAATTCAGCCAGTGTGGTGCAGAGAATAATACATTCGAGAAGTCTAGAGAGAATATTGCATAAACTTCCCATTTCGACTTTATAGATCATACTGCTGAGTAATGGAAATTGGCTAGGGAGCCAATAACATGGGACTGCAGAAAAATTTAAAACCTATTAGAGAAATACATGGACCTACGTGTACTGGTCTGTGAAAAATAACAAAGGTTATAGATGGGAATGAAGAGGCAAAGCTAAGTTTATATATAAAGTGCAAAAAAAAAAAAGCAATACAATTCTTTTTTGGCTTAGAGAATATAAGTATTCTGAGGCTAGCAAGCAAATAGTTGGACAGCTCACTATAAAAATAAAAATCCAACATTTCTGTGTGTTTAAAACACATTACTGTCATAGATCTATAGATTTATAAAGCAAAATAGACAGGAAAGCAATTTAATTCTGCTTTGGTTGATTCACTAATGCACATCCATTGTGCATTAATAAAAGACACAGTAAGTAAATAATTTTACAGAGATACGAGAAATCATAGATGTGTGATATGATTTTCCAGAATTGCCACAAGTAGATTAAATCCTTGATAAAGCCCTATGCTTCTCATGTCTGAACATGTGAAATCATGGTTTGGGTAAATAGAGCTCCTGAGGATGAATAAAACCAGTCAGTCTTGGTCTTAGAGCAAAGGGTCATCTGGAGGAGCAAAGGGCCTGTTGACCACTTTGAAGACACAGTAGTTGTAGCCCCCCTCAGGAGCTAGTGAAGGACAGGTAGGAATTAATGAGCTGTCAGGCTGAGGTCAGCTCCTTGGCGCAGCACTTGTAGAGCCTTTACTGACCTTTACTCACCAGGAGGGAAAGGGCCAGGTCTGGATGTCCCAGGGTTGCTGTTTCCTTCCTGCTGTGCCCACACCAGTGACTCAAGCTGGTGACCTGACCAAGCCCACTGCCACAGGTTGAACTGTTGATCCTGTTGACCAGCCTCCCTGCTTTCCCTCTTCAGGAGCTCATACTCAGCCATGTTCCCTTCTGAGTCCCCGAGCCACTGAGCACCCCTGTGTCAACAGGCCTATCCTTGACTGTACCTTGATTGTTCTAGTGTCCTGCTGACTGTCACAGCTCTTTCTCAGCAGTCTGGGCTCAGGGTGCGCAGTGGGACATGGCCAAGCTGGCCCTGCTGTGCCCAGAGCAGACTGACTGCTGAGTGCCAGGTACCTGGACACCACTGTAAGTGCCTAAGCTTTGGACACTGGGGTGGAGGAGACACCTTCTGCCACCCTGCATGTCCCCGGAACGCTGAGCACTGAGCTGTGTGATCTGAAGGAGCCTTGACAGAGCCCAAACAGCTTCTCCTTGCTGTGGGCCTGGGATTGCCACGTCCCCACAGGTTTCTGCCCACTGATGGGCAAATGCCAGCACTGTGCTGTCATCATGTTGTGAGAGCCAAAGTTACCATTTATTTCCCACTGTGGTCATACCTGAGACATAAAGGACATGTTTCTCCCTGGGTCACCCCACAAATTAAAGACTAGAGCCCTGAACCCTCTGTGGCTGCTGAGTGCCAGGTGTCATGCACATGACTGACTGCTGTCATTGCCTTTTTCAGGTGTTTTCCTGGATGGTTATTCTCTTCACTTTCCTGCACACTTGCATGGAAAGACAGAATCACCTCCAGTAATCACACATTGGATCTGGGAGATGTAGTCCCCCTGTTATTCAGTACAGACAGACCTAAAAACACTTACTATAGAATGAAGGAATTTAAAGGGAAAGTGAGATAATAGACTACCCTGGAGGGAAGCCCAGGTGAAAATCAGAGGCTGCTTAGGAGAGAAATAAAGGAATCACCGAGGAGATTTTAAGCAAGGGATTTAAAGGATAGAGAATAGTGCAGAAATAAAAGGGGACTGCAGCATAATATGAGGAAGTAATAGCTTGACCCATAAAATTGGGGGGGGGGGGGTATACTGAATCTAGAAACAAAAATTACTCTTAGCTGTTGCAGTACACATAAAACTATGGGTGAAAGAAGAAAGTGAAGGCTGCAGTTTCTGACAAGGCAAGGACACACAGTTTTCAGTAATATATATATTGCTGGTGACAGAATGGGGTTTTATAGAAATTATCAGGAATAGTACACAGAGATTTAATATTATCAGCATGCGTTAAAGAGGTTCTTCAACAGAAACATCAAAGATGTGTGCACATTAGAGAGGTAATGCTGATAATTTAGGGAATTTACCTGTATTAAAAAGACTAAACATAAAAAAAAATAGTAAAACCTTCTTCTCTTGGTACTGCTTTATGTCAACATATTATAAAGTACATTAAAAAGCTGAAATCAGTATTCCTATTTTAAAGGCAAAGAAGCTGAAACATGGGAAACTTATGTAATTTGTTACAAAACAGACAACACAGAACCAAAATCAAGGCACCAAAATTAAGATGAAAGAATGGGGCCTTGAGCCTTGTTCCTCATTCCACCTGTTTTAGCCAACAGCAAAGGTCAAGCAGTGACTTAGGAGGGAACTCAGTTCTTTTCTTCATACCTAAGGGGAGAACCACTGGCATGAGGGAAGAGAGATGCAGAACTATTTTAAGCTCATAAATCATAGCATCAGAGATATATCAGGAAGGTGTATCAGTGGGGTTTTGAAGCAGAGCTAGGGTCCTTGCAGATTGCTGGTAGTGGCATTTGTATCTAACTTAGCAGCCATAGCAGCCCATATTTGAGAGAGTTCAAGGCAGAGCTCTCCTCCTCTTCCTCTCTTCCACAGTCCCTTAAGCTGACTATCATGCTGAATTTATGTGTGGAGGAAAGCCTTGCCCGTGTGTCTAATCACAATCACATAGCATTTTTGCAATCAGCTTTTAACAGGTGAGGATTTCTTACTGTCCTTCCTCATCTCCTAATAATACTGAGGTTCCTTCTAGAACTCTGCAAGGAGTTGTAAAAAACCCTGGTGGAATACAACACACTAAAACCTGGGGTAGATAAACAAAATGGGAAAAGTAAGACTGATCACAGTAATACAGTCCCTGACAGATCTGCCAGACTCTTCCAAAAGGCAGCATTTCTTCTGCAATACTGAGAAACACTGAACCAAGTGCTATAAAATAAACTGCAAGAAGCAATCCTTCTACAGGACTAGTGAATGAGCTAGACCACCTATCTATGCATTTTCCTCTCTGACATGCAGTGATTTGATCCTGTTTACTTTCCAAGGGAGTTTGATCAGACCGAGACTGGAAGGAAAAATATTTGATCTTTTTAAACAGTCAAACCTTTAAAGTCCAGCCTGTCCCCTGAATTTTGAGAATGCAACTAGAGGTTTTTAAACAAGACCTCTATTGATGTCAGTGGCAGGCATTGCAGACGAAACACCCACAGAGCAATAAACATTTAATTCATCAGGTATGGTTAAGGCTTTTAACATTCTTTTTCTTGTCACGTAGGCACTGTTCATATTCCTAAGGAGGTTCTACTAGCTGTCCTCCTTTGATTGCCTTGGAAGAAGTAGGAACATCTCTTCTTAAGGCTGAGCTTAACAGAGGTATCTGGAATCAATAGTGAAAAATGAAACCTGACCTGATGGTTTTGGTTTTATTTTAGTTAGGAGGCATGGAAGGAAATATGATGTCATGCTCTATATTAAACCAGCTCTCTGAAAGCTTTTAATTGCAGTGTGTTTTGAAGCCATATATTCAAATGGTGACAGCACACTGTGTTGGCTCCTTCACAAACAGAAGTCTCAGAGAGTCACATGCTGCTAAAGAAAATGCTTTACACTTTTCTGTTCTTGACACATCAGAGTAATTTTTATCTGGTTACTATGTTATGCATGCAACAGAACTGCAATGATAGTAAAATCTGAGACATGCAGGCAGGACTGTGGGCACAGTACATAAAGGCAGTCACTTGAGCAGTTGAAGAGCTCCTAATACATTATTTATGGGAAATCAATATTTTCTGTAATAAATACATACACACGTCTATCTAGCCATCCAGGAAAACAAAGATGTCTCTATCCCACTGTTGGTGAAAAGCAGAAAGCAAAACTATAGAGGCCTTAGTTCACATTGGCTAATTACCAAGTCTTCCTCTGGCACTGTCCGGGGAGCCAGCACAGACGGGTTGGGTTTTGCAGGGAGGTTGGCTCTTGAAAAGAGGAAGATCGTTTTTAACTTGTGGCAAAGAGCTGGTTCCTGAGCAAACAGGTCTCCATTACAGAGCCCTGAATGCTATCCCCATTGCAACGGGATTTATTTCAGTGTGAGACAGGGACAGGTAGCTGAGTGTCTGGTGAGAAATGCCTTGGTGAGAAACCCCCGTGAATGGAATCAGAACAGGAATGTTGGTGTGCAGGAGCCTAGAAAAGGACTGTAGTGATCCAGGCACCCCTGGGGGAGTCCCTAGGGTTGATCAGGGCAGGGCCTGATCAGGCTGAGCAGGCAGAGATCTCTGCAGATAGATAGCTTTGCCTGGACAACGGGCATCTGGCGGTGGATGAGTGAGGAAGGAGGATCTGTTCTTACTGCGTGCTAAATGTATTACTGTTTTATCTTTCCCTGAATAAAGATTTATTTGTTTGTACATTTCCTCAGAGTCCTCATGAACGGGTAGGTCAGACCTAACGGGGGTATATGGTTTTCTGGCACTTCTTGGGTGGAGATTAAGCTTGGTTTAATCATTTGCCTCAAGAGATGTCAAATACATTGATGCTACTGGTTTCTGTTCTTATTAGCCACCTGTCTGAGAATTATATGTACACATTATATTGAGGTAAAAGGAGTTCTTTGGTTAATCTTACTTCTGAGGCATCCATGCATGTATACACACATAGGTACTCACAAATAGCTATGTGGAGTTTTTCATGGAGAGTGGGAGATTTGGAAATGAATTTCCACTCCTTTTACTCCAAGTGACACTCTCTCCCCCGCACGATATTATACATAAAATGAACCATGGAGAGCTATTTTCCCAAGCAGACGGAAATGATGTTTTTTGAGGTGGGTAGCTGCATTTCAAAGCCAGAAATCTGCATGGAAGATATTTGTGCAGTGCCATCTGGACAAGTTTTTAATTAATGTGGAAAATGAAAAATTAACAGAGGGACTAACAGTTTCTTCATGTTCAAAGACATAATCCTGCAGGGAAAAAAATACCCATGCTTATGCTTCCAAAGGATTAATAAAGAGCATCTAACTTGGGTATATAAATATGAAATCAGACTAAGAGAAAATGTTTTAAACATTTATGATTAGTTTTATTAATTGATTAATTTTATTAATTTTAAAAAATTCTATTTTCTTTAAGAGAAGACAGCAATAAAGGATAATGACAAGTAGATGAAGATACAGTTCTGGGTATTCTGAATGAGGGACTCTTTCCACCTAATAAAATAATAATAACATTAGAGGAGGAAAGAGGGAGAGGAGTATCACTCTGTTTTGGGGCACATAATACGAGTTTAGTTATCTGTCCATTTACACTGCAATCACCCTTTTTGCTACCCGAGCACCAGATAGTAATAAAACATGGTAAAACTGGAGACTGAGTTTTCTGCCTGTCTTCTGAAGTTTTGAAATACCAAGTGTATGAAGACTATTTAAATAGTCTTTTCAATCTTTGAGAAATACTGTCACTTTTAAACAACTGATCTGCTTCTTCATCTGATTTTCTAGTGATACTTTTAAACCAGTAGTGTCAAAATCCCTATTTTTTGATGATAGGAGAAATCAAAGGGTACTTGTGACCATGAAAGATGTTATTCAGTTTGTCTCAGAACAGATATAATCTTCTATATCCATATATATCCACAAGTTCTTCTTGTCTGCTGAAACTCGTTTAATGAGTTCCAATCTAAGAGGGTGTTTTTATATCCTGGTGTCTTGGTTTACAAGACAGTGTCTGCTAGGGAAGGCCGCAAGACCTCCCTTGGGATGGAGAATGCAAAGCCCCCTACCTCCGGATTATTAGAATTGTGGAACTAAGAGGCTCTCGGGCAGCGAGGTGGGGATAAGAATAGCAGTTCTTTACTGATATATATATATATATAAAAAAACAAACAGACAACAGTAACAGCGGTGTTAACACCAAACAGACCCAGAAGCAGTGGGAGCCTTGCGGCTGCGGCGCTTTCCCTTGCTGCAGTCACAGCCGGCCGGGGCGCTGGCAGCTCCCGATGGGCAGGGCAGGTGCGGTGCTCCCCGCGTGGCTGCAGGGGGCGCTCCGGCGCGGGCTCGGCAAACACGTGGCGCTGCTGGCGCGCTGAGGCAGGAGGGAAGATGGAGGAGAAACGCCGCTCCGCGAAAACCCCGGGGCAGCCGGCCCGGCGCTTCTAGCAGGACTCTCAGGAGCAGCAGACTGCAACGGCAGGGATGGGCAGGAGAGAAAATATCCCAGGCCGGTGGGCGAGATGCACCAGAAACTCCGCGGTAGCAGTTGGAACCGGCGGGGCGTCCCGGCCGGCGTGCAGAGCCCAGAGCAGCGCCGGAGAACAGCGGGAGATCGGGATAGCGGTGACCCGGCTCCAAGCAGGGCAGCGAGGAGAGGCAGGATTCCCCGGAGAGCACGAGCAGAGGCCGGTCCGTCTCTCAGGCTGGTGATGAACTATCCCCGCAGCAAGCGACAGCCGTCCCGATCCTCACCCGGTGCCACCCCGGCAGCAAGAGAGCGAGGCCGCCCCCAAACTCGCCTTTTACCTGCCTCGTAGTCTCGCGATGGTTCTGCCCTTTCCCCCCAGAGTTCCCCTCCCCCTGCCCTGTTCCAAGCACTCAGTTTCTCAGTTCCTCCCCGGCACTTCTAATGGGGAAAATTCCAACCTCCAACATCTGGATTAAAATGCAGTGGTTTTGTGCCTTGCTACAAATCTGTCTTATTCTTTTCCTTCCTCGCAATTTTCTGTAACAATTTTATTAATGTTTTAATGATTTTGAGATCTTGGAATAACGTTGCAACTCACAGTTAAACTGAAATGTTACATTTTTTTTTAAATTAGAGGAGAAACAAGCAACAAGTAACTCTGCAAATATGAAGCCAAAGGCAAAGGGAACATGTCTCCCGTGGGAGCAGGAGTTAACTAATTCAATGTGAGTAAAGGATGGTAAGATTTCAGCATGAGGCAACATCTCAACTTAAAGTTAATCACTCCCCAAATTGACCAGAAGTTGGAGCAGAAGGAGAAAGGATTATGACTAAATATCATATTTATGTTATCATGAAGATATTTCTTTACTCTCACTAACATTGTTCTTTAAATTACTTAATAAGCGCAAGCATCTATGGCACAGTCTAAATTTAGGAAATGTACTTGAAGCACCAAGACAATGAGTGTTCAGGAGAAAAATCTAAATTTATTTCTAATGTTAATTCAGGTTTGAAAATGACATTGTGTTTATTTAGCATGTTAAAACTCATGAAAGGTAGTCTATGGATTAGTGCAAGATGTTCTGTGGCCTCCAAAAGTTCCTAGCTCCTTGGGTATCTTCATTCTGTGCAAACAGCTAAGACTGTCTTCTGTTTCCTGCTGAAGTTTTCTGACTGTATTTTTAACTGTGGATTTTTCCCTGACTTGCTCTACTTCTAACCCTCAAAAATGACCTGGATCCAGTGGAGTCCAGTTTGGCATTCATCTGACTAAATGTGGAGTTGGGACGCAGACTTCTACTTTGAACCAGCTGTCTTGACGATGGTTGTATCTGGGCAGATCAACACAGTCCACAGAGCTAAAGATGAGATTCATCTGGCCAAGTGTAGGCACTTCCTTTAGAATTAGCTGAATAGTGCACCTGACTGACTGTGATTGCTGTTCACGTTGCTCTGTCGCACACTGTCATTCTCACTGTAGACTGATGAGTTTAGATCAATCCCACCATAATTGGGTAGTTATAATTAATTTTCATGGCATTATGGTAAAAATCTCATTTTAAAATTCTGCCTGCCTCCCTGTCAGTAAGGCTCCCCAAACCCCATGCATGATCTGGAGTGAGGTGGCTTCAGTTTCTCTCATAGCTTGTCTTCTCTTCCTCATGGCTCACCGATTTTCCCTGTTGCTCTCCTCTCTGCTTCTCCCATGCTTCCCTCATGTTGAATATTTTGACAATATTGAATATATTGACTTTACAACAGAGAAAAGGAAATTTTTTCACCTCTGTGAGCCACCACTACATGACAGATGTTTTGCTGAACCTAATCTATTTTAAGCCAATATCTGAAGCATTGTTTTGAGTAAGAGACCAGGTCCTCTTGTGAAACCCCACTTGGAGTACTGTGTACAGTTCTGGTGTCTCCAACATAAGAAGGACATGGAACTCTTGGAGCAAGTCCAGAGGAGGGCCACGAAGCTGATCAGGACACTGCAGCACCTCCCCTGTGAAGACAGGCTGAGAAAGTTGGGTCTGGGCAGCCTGGAGAAAGAAAGGTTGTGTGGGGACCTCACAGCACCTTCCAGTATCTGAAGGGAGCCCACAGGGGAGCTAGAGAGGGACTCTTTGTTAGGAACTGTAGTGACAGGACAAGGAGTAAAGGGTACAAATTGAAAGAGGAGAGATTTAGGTTAACTATTAGGAAGAAATGTTTTACTTTGAGGGTGGTCAGACACCCCTCTGGGAACAGGTTGCCCAGAGATGTGGGTGCCCCAATCCTGTCGCTGCTCAAAGCCAGGTTGGAAAAGGCCTTGAGCAGCATGCTCCAGTGGGAGGTGTCCCTGTCTATGGCACAGAGTGTTGGGGCTAGATGATCTTCAGGGCCCTTTCCAATGATTCATTCTATGATTCTATGATTCTGTGGTGAAATGGGTATGTGGCAGTTCCTCTAGAATCTAGAATTATGCGTAAGAAATAGCAGTTTCACTGTTTTGCAGTAGTGAATATATTTTATTGACCAATGACTTGTGTCCTACTCACTGCCTGTTGTTCCACTGTTGAGTATGTAAATTCCTCAGGGCAAGTGGAGGGTTTGTGTTCATCATCACCTCATCATCCACATCCCCCTCTAAAAGATGGGTGGGTAGGTGAAAGAGAAATTACCTGACTACTTTGCTCTCTCTCTATATATATTTATTCATTATTCATATTTGATCCTTATTCTGCAGAGCATAGATGTAGCTAATAAGGAGGTGATCAATACTCTCACAATGGGACTATAAATATGCATTATTTGCTATTGCAACAAAAACAAGTGAATGGATTTTGTAGGTGCAGAGATGCCATTTTGAAGATGTGAGCATTAAACAATGGAGGTTGCCAATTAGACAAGGTGTTAAAACATATGTATAGTTGCCAGCATATGTATAGTCTCACTCTACTTATGTGTTTATAGTGCCTTTTGGATAGGAGCCTAGAAATTACATTTCAAAGTAAATGTATATTCTTATACTAAATTGCATTTCTGTTTAACAATATTTTTTTCTGCTTACAACTTTAGCTTTTTATTTTTTTCCCATAACAAAAACATAAAATTACCACTTTGAATTGTGACTATATATTGATGGGCCACCACCACATAAAACTTACTTACTACCCAGGCCATACTGAAACTTGATCTGAAATTTTCTATATGCATGGACAAATGGTGATTTAATCTAGATATATTGAAAACATTCAAGCATCTTGCAGATTATATTGGGCAAGAATATGTAAGAAGATGTTTAGAATTATTCCTGGAAAGTATGAATTGTGAAAGTAGTTTGTTATAGCTGATGTTACATCATAAATATTGGTGTACATTTAAATGTGCATTCACTTTTGTGCAGGTGTTGCAAGGCTGATTTATGCATTTCTGGAAATGCAAACACTCCATTTTCTTCAGCTCTGGAGGTAATGCCAAATGCCTGCTCATTCCAATATATGCTGTTCATGTCTTTGGCTGCAGCAAAACAGCAGCTTGATTTAACTTCTGTCTGCAGGGTCCATTCTAACACCAATTACTGGAGAAAAAGCCTTACTTTCAGATGTTGAGTTTAACTTTGCAAATAATTCTTCATAACTAGAAAGTAGAAGTATGCAAGTAGTTACATTGTTCTCTTCTGCCACTCTACTCTGTGTAATGTCTACCCATTCTTCATTTAAGAATAAATTCATCTGCTGTTGTGGAAAAATGTTGTTAAATAAAGCTGATCTTGAGACCATGAGGTTATCTGAATGTTGTTTGATGACCTTACTGTTGTTCTCAGTCTTTATAAATTGTAGGAATTTATTTCTAAAATTGCAAGCTGGAAAAAACTAAAAGTACAAAATGCATATAAAAGTTAGCCACTATCTTTGATTTCTTCATTTTAGGTGATGCTTCTCTCGAAGCAGGAGATGTAATTTGGAGGAATAATTGAGGTTTCAGAAAATAACTTTCTGTAGAAACTTAGAGAAATATTCATCATATATTTAGGTAGATGGTAAATTATGATTCTTTCAAGCCTCTTAGATAAAATGTTATTTTATATAAATTTTATGCTGTTTAATAATAAATCATTCATTTAATGAAGGGCCTTCAGTGTTTTAATATTCCTAAGAAGAATATATTTTATAAGGGAGAGAAATCATAACCATTCTCCAGTCAGAGTTCCACTGAGAACCCTAACCAGGCTTTTACCCTTCACAGAGAGGCATGCTGAAAATAAAGTGGATCAATACTGAACAGTGAAGAAAGAGAACAGCCATACAGAGATACAGGGTTAAAATAGCTTCACAGTGATGTTCAAATATCTCTGAAGATGATGTTAAAGGAAAGGACAGAATGAATCATTCAGGTATCTAAATACAGACTTCTGCTGTTGGTTTAGCTACCAAATAGCAGTCATGACAGCAAAACCCAAAGTGTCTAGAACAATGGCTAGGTGTAAAACCCTAAAGCATCTGGCACTTAGACATCCATCTGGCAACTGAATCCCACCCAGACAGCCTACCTTGATACAATACACAATTCCAATGCCAGTTTAGAAAACAGATTTAAGTAGATAAAAGATCACATTTAACCTGGAGATCTCTTTTGGTCAAGGTACAAACAAGTCCTTGAAATCGTGTGTCAAAATGATTATCATTGTCTGAAGAGCTGGAGGAAGTTTGGAGGCTGCAAAACCAAAAGAATAATTTAACCAGTGATGCAAGACATGCCTGGGGCCTTGACAGCATCCCTTTTCATTGTGACTGAGTGCCTAAACAGGCTCATATTCTGCTCCCAGAGCAAAGATCTCTTTTTCCTTGAAGAATTCTAAATTATTATCTTATAAGACAGGGAGAAAGCAAAACATGCTCAGAAATTATTGGGCAGCTTGGTGGACTAATGCAGTGAAAGATCAAAGCATGCCTAAGAGAGAGGAATTAATCTAGCTGAAAGTTTGAAAAGGTATGAAAAGTTCTGCTGCTGCTGGGGTTTTTTTTGGATGAATTTTTTCAATTGTGCTTTTAAATTCTTGGCAATGGCATTTAGAGCACTCACTGGATACCTTACAGCATGGAATTTTTAAATGGGAATCAGTAAACACTGCCTTATTTGATGGAGCAAGGTGATATTTCAATAAATGTGAAAAAGCAGTGTAAATCATCTCACAAAATGTCATGCTAACCTCTTATGCTAAGGCAAAGAAAAAATTTCCTGCAGAATATCCATCTTAACTGTTACCATCTTCTAATAGATGATAAATCCCAAGTGAAAAAACAATACATTTTTTACCTAAAACAAGGCACAACCCTATAGGATAGCATGTGATGTTGAGGTCAGCCAGAAGCCAGATGTGAAGGTCTCCTTGCATTATCAATGTTGCAAAAGATTGGGAAAAAATCCCTGTTGGAGAAGATGCAGAGAAATGTCCTTCCCTGGATCTGCATGGCTAAGAGAAGCCCTGTGTGCTTCCAGGAAAAGAGAGAAGCCAGTGGATCTTGGGCAGTGGTTATCCAAAATCTGTGGCTTTGAAAATCTCACTGGGGCTTAACTGATGGCACAGAAGTTCACCCAGGGCAAAGTTAGATTTTGTTGACTGGAGACACCCTAGCTGGGCAGATATGAGATGATGGGAGAAGGGGAGAACGGGGAAAAGGGGAGAAGGAAGCAACCCATGTGATTGCTGAAGGGATCAAAATGATATAGACTTGGTCTTTTCACCCTTACTGGGACCCTCGTGCTTTCCTCATTTCTGTCCGCATTTGACTTTAGGTCTGTGTCTGGTATTAGTAGCATGTTTCACAAAAGATCATCCTGCTTTGCTTTTCTACTCCTCTAAAAAGGAAGAATTAAATGTGAATGAGTATTTTAGTGTTATTTGGTTGTTCCAATGCCACAATCAATTAAGATGCAGTACATTGGTTTTTGTAATTTTTATGCGATGCTATTGATGTGTGGATTTCTGGTTGTAATTTACTTAGTATAATGAAGGCAAATCAGGATAGAAAAGCCCAAACAAATGACTAACAGAAAATTTAGATTCCAAATCTAATGTCTGTATTAATATAAATTCAAATTATTTTACTGCAGCCATTGAGTTATATGCCTATGTTTGTTAAATAACCAATGATTGAACCATTTTGATTTTCATGTGCTTGTCATCTTCCTCATTAAGCATTTATAATGCCATTTATGCTTATAACATGCAAGAAAATGTGATTCCACTGAAGAAGATATGTCATTACTACCATTTACTATTGCAATGGATGGAGTTTTTCCAGCCCAGAAAATTTCATGTTGACATTTTTTCAGGTAGCAAATTAATCAGATAGAAGATAGAATGGAATTTAAAAAACCAAAACATCTGCTAATGTTGTTATTGCCAGCTTCTAATTCAGCATTGACAAGTGTATGTTTTCCACAGTGAAAGATTTTATTTTTCAGTTACTGGGTGCTCAATGGAAAGCTGAACATGCATTGTTGACATCCATTCTGAGCAATAGAAATGTTAAAATAGTGGTACTTCTACACTTCTAATCCCCAAATCCACCCCATTGCCTAAACATTGCTCCACTGATAAGCTTGCTGATGCAAAGTGCAGAGTATGATCTTCCTCTCAGTCACAGGGTAACTTGCATTTGAAGATTTTTAAGGATGTTGTCTGTGCTGTGAAGCAATCCCAAGGCACCACAGGAAAATAAGAGGTTGCTTTGACAAAGTGAAGAGATTATTTGGTCTACCTGCTCATTTTTCAATTTCTCAAACACATTTGAGAATTAATATCCTCCTCGAAAGCTTGCAGCTTATTTTTTCCATGGGGATTCTGAAAATGGGCTTTGTTCCTATGGCCTCTGTACAATGACATCATAGACTGACTTTCTTCTAATGGTTGGAGGACCCTGAGCACACACACACTCAGTTTCTGTCTCTGAGCCTTCCCCCCCTGCCTGCAAGTATCTCCTCATTTTTAGAGTCAATCAGTAAGTACTGGTGTTTTGTTAGGGTTTCAGCTGGCTTTGTCTGGTCTCCACTGTCCCTGTTGTGCCTGGTGGACACCACTCTGATTTTACTGTGTGCCTCAGCTTCTGCCAGGAGCACCCCGTGCTGTCTGCTAGGGAAGGGGTGCAGCACAGGCAGCTGTACAGAGGAGCTGTGGTGCTGAGCAGGGACAATCTGAAGGGGAAGAGAAAGCCACAATATTGTTCAACACTGGCACAGAGACCTCCACAGTGGCCAGGGGCCAGCACCAACTGCAGTAGAGATGGACTCTCCTCTTGCCTCCAAGCAGAGCTGAAATACTACTTTTTTCTCAGATGACATGGCTTCAGTAGTCAGTGTCCAGGGTAAAATGGTAATACAGGACTACTTGGAAAAGTTATTTAAGAAGCATTGCCTGCTTCATGTGTTTAATCTGTGAAGAAAGTATCTGTGATTTCTTTAAGATTCTGGCCTCTTTTTAATTATGTTTTCAATTAATTTGCTTCATGAGTACTTATAAATAGATTTTCCCTGAAAAATGTAATGACTTCAAGTGAGTAATAGGTAATTCACTGGAAAAAAAAATGAATGGTGCCTTAAAAGAATAAACCGGTAATGAAATTATTCTATTAAAATCAGATATGAGACATGATTTATATGCATTGCCACCAGTGCCAAGAGAATATTCTTTTCCTCTCTTCTGAAAACCTTCAGACTCATGACATGGTGTCCAAATGCAAACTTTATCATCATTGCAAAAAAGAATTGATGGTAGTTCCATCCTTTTTGATATTTCCAAATAAAAATCTGGAAGATTATACAGAATCATAGAATAGTTTGAATTGGAAGGGGCTTTTAAAAGTCATCTAATTCTAACCCCCCTGCAATGAAATCAAGATCTTAGTATAATCAGCTGAAATTATACAAATATATGCATATGTTTCCTTCAAACAAAATCTACAGCTAAGTTAAAGGTTTTTTGGGATGAGAAACATTTTTATCATTGAAAATTGTGAAATAACACTTGTCTTTTTGTAAAAAAAAAGGAAGACAAAATTGTCACAGCTAAAGATTAATTTTTGTAGCTGGGTAAGTTGTTTGTTCGTTTCTAAGTGACAGCCTTCAGATGGTTTTAGATTCTTCAGAGAACCCACCTGGTACTTAAACTCTCTCTTAAGGTAAATTTTTAACACTTTTTTTCATCAAGGTTCATACATTCTGGCAACAAGAGATAGACATAAAAAGCTAAGTCAAAAACCAAAACTGCATTCAGCAATTGCTAAAAGTTTACTAAATTGCCTAAGTTACACAGATGTTGCATGACTGAATTAACTGAACACCACTGAAGTTAAAAACATACTTTAGATGAGGAGTCTATTAACAAGATCTTTCTGTGCTACCGAAAACCTTGGAAGTGCTGGAATTGGTTGATTTGCATGAGGTACCTTAAACAGAGCACATCTTAGCAGCAGCTTTTACTGTCAAAACTAATTGAGCAGGGGATACCAAGGGGCTTGTATTGGCCTTCAAATTATCTACTTGTCTTATTCAAACTGATTTCACATGCTGATTTTCTGGCATGGACATGCTTAGACCCATCTGCTAGAGTGCCATTGTGATTCTTCACATCATAAACTGATGCAGCAGTTGCAGATGAGCAAATCACCAAGCCCACTTCAATATATGTTCTGGGATAAATATGAAAAATATGCATATACAATCCTGTTAGGAACAATGAGCTGCAAATTTTGTCTATGTGCTTCCTGAAAAGGGCCACAGCAGGAGCATCTGGCCTCATACCATTAGGGAACACTATTATCCTTAGCTGCCTTTGCTGCACATTTCTGGTTTGGGCTTTTCACAGAAAAGAAGCAGTTCTCTGAACGCACACAGTTATGTGGGAGCTCAGCCCTCTGCACAGCCACTCTCTGTGACAACTAGAAATAACAGAATTTTCAATGCAGTGTTCAATACTGTCTTTCTTTATCACTGCAGGATCACTTAGAATAGCAAAGTTTTGACATTTTTTCTCAAAATCAGAAAATGCCAAAACATGACTATCACATGTTCAGAATGACTCATGCCCAAATCCATGACTTCCAGTCCCAGCTACAGCAGAAACTTCCTTCTTCTTTATTCTCTCTCTCCTGTCCTCCTAGAAAGAAGGCAAATAGTACTATTTTTCCTCTCTTCCTCTCCATCTACCCAATAAAAATGACCATTTCACAGATAGACCACATCTGCACCTGATCAATATTTCACCAACACAAAAACAGGACTTAGAGAATTCTGAATAAACTAGCATAAAGACAAATGAATAAACAAATAAAACTGATTAGCCTGAAATGCTCAATGAAAAAAAGGAAAAAATAAAGATATGGAAATATAATTCAAATGGCAAGGACAAATGTCTATCTGCTATCTAGCTCAGAGATTATTTCATCAAACTCCAAATCTGTATGTGAAAACCCATTCTGAAGCAGCTCCTAAGATGGACATTTAAGTAAAAAGGCTCTTTAGATAACCCCTTTGAGGCAAACGACTTTCTATCTGATTCTAAAGGAAAAGATTGGCATCAGGGCCTGTTGATACGCACCCAGGATGACAGTTAAAAATGTGTGTGAAAAACCCCATGACAGAAAGGATGGCAGTGAATAGATCAGGGAAAGAAGTTAATGCATTTTTGCCTAAGCATAAACCATGCTTGGGTGATACAGTCCTGTTTTGTATCCTCAGTTCATTTTGCCTGTCATGGCTTGCTGCAATGGGTAGCTTCCAAGAGGAAAGGATTGCCGTCCCACCTAGGGACTGTGGTATAGGCTGTGCAGCACATGCTACGGGGTGTCCCCAGGATCAATAGGTGATGCAGTAATATGGCTCAGAAATTAGTGAGAATAAGCAGAATCCAACTCCTAAGGCATCTACAATCCCACTTTTGCTAATTAAAACAGTATATAAGGGGTAGGAAGTGTGATCAGGCTCCAAATAAATTTTCTGTGAGGGCCAGTGGGAATGATTCTGATGAGAGGGGAAGATATAAAGGATGTTTTTCTGAGGTATTTGTTATATTGAAATATGCACAGAGAAAAACTAGCCCTGAAGAAATAGAGGTATTTTAAAAAAATTATTTCAGCATATTTTACCATCTGACTAAACTCACCAAACTTCCCAAAATACCCTTTCAGACCCATATAATCAGCAGTGGGGTAGCTTCAGATGTACCAATTGAAAGACAGTGAAGTTCAACATTTTCATTAGGAATCATTTGTCTACATGAGAAAAGAAAAGGGACATGGTATTTCACTTCATTTGCCTCTAAGAGAGATGGTCTGAGCCATGCACTGTAGTTCAGGCCCTGACATTATTCACTGTCCATGCCCGTTCCAGTTGTTGGGGTCCCAATGGCACAACAAACTAATTACTGTCACGTTAGTGAAAAAGGAGATGAAGTCGACTCAGAATACAGGATTTGATCACCTTTGTGCTTGTGATGTGTGAATACAGTTCACTTTTTGCAGAAGCCATGCAATGTTGTTCGTGCTTGCCCATGGCTGCCACATTCCCTTTAAAACACCTGCTCTTTCTAAGGCACGATGATTAGCGAAGGTTCATTAACTGAAGGTATAGCTAATGACTGCAGAAGAAGCTGTTCCTGTCTCAGGTTGTGGCCTGGGATGTGCCCCATCGGATTCTGACCTCTTTAGCTCAGATGAGCCATTTTTGATGCTCAGGCTGGTTGGTATGCCTAAGCAGGGGAATGAAGGCCCACAATGAGAGGTGAATAAACCCAGCATGGACCATGAGGCCAGTGCTCTTCTCCTCCTGATCCCATCACCACCTCCATGACCCAGCTCAAGGAGTACAACCTTTATGCAGTATGTGGAACTTGTGGTTGAAGTGACAACAGCCTTCAGAGCTGGACAATTAGAAAACTTGCACATGACAAGGCAGAAAAGTGCCCAGGCTTCTCATAAATTCTGCTAATTGCACAGACTGTCTATCTAAGGAAGACTTTGAAATCCATGCTAGTTTTTCATCCTGAGCAGAACAATACTTCTTTGCAGCATGTTCTGGCTCTGGGGCAAAACACATTTATATTTACTGAACACTAAGAAGCATTCAGCTACCTTAAATTATATGAAAGAGAAAGATGTATTTATGCCCCAAGGTTTTACTTCTCTTAATGTAAGACTTGTATTAAAAACACCCTGCACATTTAGAAACCTGACAGTTGCCTGCATTTTGGCCCAGGGATTCACAGCTTGAGGGTCTGTAATGAGCTGGGGAACAGAAGATATGTGGCAAATCATGCCTTTCTTTCCTGATGCACAGAGAGCAAGGAAGGCAGTTTTGGGTTTTTTTCCACAATTTTATCTCCTTGCAATTTCCCAAGGTCCATAAAAATAATGATGAAAAGATCAGCAATCCAGTTACAATGGACTTAATTTTTTTTTCCCAGTAAGGGAGCCTCTGGCCCTTTGTATTTTACAAAATAGAAGAGCAAGAATATTAAAAAGGCACAGTTAAAAATGAAAAGGTGCAAAATAAAATAGAGCTTGTCATTTAACTCCTGGGGTTTATTATACCTAGAGTGATCTTGAACATATATATTTTCTTCTCCCATGGCTCTCACTAGTATCCACATAATGAAGAGAAAAAAATGAATGATTCCTGCAACTTTTAAAGTGCCTCAAATTTGCAATGACTTTTGCAAAAATGGGAAGACTAATAATCATCAAACACCAAGAGGTGAGTTACATTACTCCCATTCGTCTACTACTTCTTCTATGTGAAGAAGCTCTGCAGCAGGTGGTAACTTCAGCTATTCTTTGTTATGCCTCCTTTATTTACATACAAATTAATGGTTTCTTTTCTTCTGTATTATTTTTTTGTCACCATCTCTCCTCAGATTTGGCAAGTGGATGCAACAAATGATGTTGCACTACAGATATTGCTACCATAAATTAAGCCTACTGTGAACTCCACCTTCTTATTTCAGATGGGACATGGAAAATTTAATTAGATCTCTTTCCCCTTCCCTGTTACAGTGCTTGTCTATCTGTGAAGGATGATGCATGTCCAGATATTTTAGTGGAACACCTGAAATCAAGAACAGAAATTATTTTAAGAGCAAATATTAAGCAAAGTGTAACAAATATTTTCTCTTTAGAGGGACTGAGCCTGTCAATTCTGAATGTGAAAATGTTAACGTGCTCTAGTGATTTGTGCCCTTCTTTTTTGGACTGATGCATGGGCCACATACTTATTCAGGGGTTTCTCTACAAGGAAATAAGATCTACTGCTGAGCTGATATCAAAACATGAACTAATAAGGCACACAATGTGTTTAACCATCCTGTACAATTACTTGGGGTTTGGTAGCCTTAAAATGCCCCAGAAAGAGAAAAAAAATATAAATACAGAGTGGAAGTGTTCTTCCTACCATGTACAGTAATGTCCAGAAAGTTTCATTCCCTCCACCTAATCCAGGTCATCTCTGGTAAGGATTTGTCTGATGACCAAAGGGTTGTTACCATTATGTTGTCACAAGGGTTGTTCCCAATTTGTAATTTCAGTATCTTCATGGGTCATCAGATATGACTGTGGATGTGCACCCTCTGTATTTGTATCAAGGCTACATATTTTGGCTCTCTGCACCTCTCTGAATGTTTCACCCTCTTTCCTTCTCTGCCAGCTATTCTAATTGAAATTTTTAGGACAGCAGCTCTCATTTGAATGTGCATAGATGAAATCCACAAGAAGATCCTTTTTTTTAATAGCAGCAATAGAACACAAATACAGAAACATGCTCCAGCATGAGATTACTGTTGTTTCATTTCTCACATTCCATTGAGCCCTCTAACAATTGCTTGGAACAACAATTTGTTTTAACACCTTCCTTGTTGCTGTTCTAACATTTTCGCCTCTAATATTTGAGTATTAAAAATTCTCTCACCACTGTAGTTGATCATGGCTTTTCGAGCTCTCTCTCATCTTGCTATTTTATCTGTTAATTATAGATATATATTGAAATTATAGGTTTCCATGTCAACAAGGTTTCTGTCTTTCCACCCAGCAAGTGAGCTTGTCTTGAAAGCTGGCCAGCTGGCTTTGGGTTTTTTACCTTGGCCTGAGTTTGTGGTGAAAGTAGAAGGCTTGTATTCCTTTTTAACCGTTTGTGTGTTGGCTGCATTGTAATGAATGTGGGCATATTACCTTATATTAAATATTTGTAATACGCCAAGGACAAAGGCAGCATCTTTCAGCTTTGGCTGTCCTTGGCTTCAAGCACGTATTTTGTGTACCACTGTAGTAGAGAAAAGAGGAGCAATCTCACACTCAAGAGTGTGTGTGGGGAGCTGTAACTATGACTATGTTCTTCATAAAAAGTGAGATGCATGTAGAGAGAAGGTTCAACAAATCTGTCCTCCCTGGTTTATGTAATTCTAAAATTTTTAAACCATCTGTCCCATAAGAAATGTTCTCCATTTCAGAAACAAACCTTTAAAAATACCAAAAGAGTGGTGGAATAAAAAGAGAAAGATACACTTGGAAACAAAAAAACCACCATTTCTCAGGCTATTTTCCTGAGTTTGGCAGCTCGTGAAAGGAACTTGTTTCCAGTCAGTGTCAGATCAGGGATTTCCAATTAGAAAAATATTTGTTCTATTCACAACCAAATGGTTTATTAAGATAGAAAGGTGGCTGGCAAGTTGGAGACCAAGGCTGAGGCCAGTCAGAGCTGGGGCCAAAGCAGTTTGGTGCTGCAGCAGATCATGCTGGGGATCCTCTTTGGCACCAGAGGTGATCTCCCACTGACCGCAGAGTAGGAGCACCTGGACACCAGAACCCAGTGGGAAGGGCAGTGGCCTAGGAGGCAAAGTGTGTGGGGTCACCATCTAGCAATGTGAAGGGTGACACTCAAGCAAAGAAAAATAAACTTTTAATCATTCTGCAGTCTTTTGATTTGATTAATTTTATTGCATTTATAAAATGCAATCTCTGTGACTCACACCGCCTATATATATGTAGTTCTTGATACAGGTTTTGCCAAGCATCCAAGTGAAAGGCAGTGAAAGTGTGGGGCTTTCAAAAGTATGCCTCCTTCTCTGGACCTCAGGGACAAGTGTTTTCATTCCTGCCTAAAGGAATAAAGAGAGTTAATAGATTAGCACTCATAAATGCAGGATGAAGCCTATGAATAAACTCTATGCCAATGGATTTGTATGAACAACTAATGTAGTTGCAAGCAAAATACATCACAAGTTAGAAGTGCAGTGCTTACAAGGATATTCATAAATGTAAATAGCTGTAGAAAAAAAATAAAATCTTTCAGAAACACAACTGAGGAAATGAAAAGATATAAGTAATTCAAACAAGCATCAAAGGCCTGAATTTCTGAGGAGCTGGTGCTAATGAAGAAACAATTGTCTTCACAGAGCAGCCATGCTAATGAACTGTGCTTTACAGATGATAATGAAGTATTTTTTATGAATGCCTAATAAAGACAAAACTGGTGAGACAATGAATAATAATGAAAACTGAAAATCTCTTAGAAATTAACGGAATTGTGAACAAATATGCTTATGCTGTACTGAGAGCAATAATGACTTATGTTCTCTTTGCATTTTTAAAAGCAAGAAATATAAAGTCCTAATTCTCTACAGTATTTAAAAACATATTTAAAGCAGAACAGCAGATTAAATTTGGGTGTTAGCAGGCAGAATGGCTTGGTATCCATGGAGAATAACATATATCCATGGATAACCAAATGCAAGGTCTGATAGGAATAAGCATGATCTATGGTTGCTATACTGGACTGTATGGGAAGCCAGTGGGCAAATACACTGTGCTGTATGGCTGGCACTGGGCAGGTCTGCCCCAAAAGTTTGGTAATCACAACTGCTGCAGATAGATGCTGGGCACAAGGGTAGGAAATGGTTTGAAAACTCCCAAAATACAACATGGTGTTTCCAGTCAAGAGGGTCTACAGGATTAAAATACCATGCTCTCAACACAGGAAGGATCATACAGACTCCTGCTCACAGACTATACATTTTAGGGTCAAAAGCTGTGGATTTAGGAAATATTAAAACTGCATATGTGTTATTTTAAAATTTGTTAAGATTAAAGTATTTTGCAGTACATTTAAAGATATTTTGTCAGCATCTGTAAGCATGGAAGCAGTTACCTGGCATTTTTTTCCAGAGTGACATTCAGCTGTATACTAAATCTCCTTGCACTGTTGAGGCTTCCTACTTTCGAACTTCTAGTAAAAATATTGTTCCTTACATCAGTGTTGGTTCCAAGCGCTCCTCAAAAATAAAATAAAGCTTATCAAATCACAAATAAGGCCAGAGACTTGCTGAGCTACCACCAGGTGTCAGAGTCTGCCAGTGCTGGTTTCACAACAGGTGCTACAGCTGGAAATAAGGCATGGGGGGAAAAGGGGAGGGAAGTGGGAGTGGTGGAGGGTTCGGGGTGGACGGAGCTGGTGGATGAGAGGGGGGCTGTTTGCAGTCTTTTCTGTAAACCTACTGTTTTCTAGACACAGGTGTAGCATAAATACTGAGGCACTCAATATTCTTTCTTAAACACTGAAACCTCTTACATGGGAATAACCTTATATGAATTATTATGGCTACCAAAGTAGGAACAAAAATGTATTTACCAGTTAAATGTAAGAAAAAATATTTCATGTTAATGTGGAATTTAAAATGTCTTTACTGGGAAGCCACTAATATTTTTTTCTCTTGGTGCTGAATCATACTATTTTTCTCAGAAAATCTGTTAGTTTCTGGATTTTTTTTTCCTCTGTTATCTCGCAATAAGGTTTTGAAAGTTTATTTGCTCACAGATTTTTACTCATCTATTGCTATGTTAAAAAAATGAAAAGAATCTTCTACCTCTTCTTTCTATAAACACCTTTGCTGCAGAGGAGAGCAGTGCTCACTCTCTGGGCCCATTGGTATTTTCTCCAGCACAGCATTTATCCTGTGCTGAGAAACGTAGGACTCAGCCTGTGAGCAGAGCTGTTGCAGCAGCAGGGTCCTCAGGCCTGAAGAGGTGATGTAGGTACTTCTGCTGGTTTAGAGGGAGAAATTTGTTCCCCCCAGAGGATGTCATGTTCAAATTACAAGAGAAGGATGAGGCCCTAAAAGAACACTTCTTTCCAGAACACCTTTGCATGGACTCGTAGAGCTGTAGGGATTCCTGCTAGCCATAGGTGCTACCAGCTTCTTTGAGCATGTGATCAACTGCAGGAGCACACCAGGCACAGGCCCATATGTCTTATTGAAGATGAGGAAGTTTAAACTTGACCTTCTTAATCAGCTGTTTATGTTCTTTGCTGTCCTGGAGTCACAGGTTTTGGTGTCTCCATCAGTGAGCTTTTTAACTTTTACTTCTACATCTGATCTAGGCCATTTGTTGGTGTTGTTTAAGTGATGAACAGGGAAATGTTGTCATCTAGGAAACAATGTAAACTTCTTTTCTCCTGTATTTAGGTATAGCTTCTTTATGGAGACAATGAGGGTATCAAATATGTTGACAGCATATTGACTGTTACTCTAAAATCAATATATACCCTTTGTCACATCACTGAAATATTTGTTTATCCAAGATGTTGCTCTCAGCCGTTCATGCTTTAAATTTGTCAAAAATAAAAAAAAGTGAGTATCATTCTGAGGTTCTTCTCAGCCTTCCAGTTGGATGAGCAGCCACCCGTCGTGTTCTCTGTTAAAATCATATTGGATTGTGATGGTGTGGGGGGGGTGTGTTCATTTTAATCTAATGAAAGCATCCTATTAGATACTCACTTTTCAGTCTGAGGGCAGCCTGGAAATGAATAGATGAGACTAATGGAATTTTAATGGCCTGTAAAAATGAACCTTCTATTATGGTATTTTAAAGTTCTAAGTGTGTTCTCTTGCTTCTCTTGCTGTCTGAGTGCAGAATATGGGCACAGTACTTCAACATGTTGAGTGAATTTGTTTTTGTTTTCTCAGTATGTATAATGCAGGTGCCTTTAGTCAAACGGCATTCATACAAGTTGGTAAGCAAATAAATAGAAATATATTTAAGGCACATATTTATGCTCTGAAGAGTTTTTACGGCAGTTGAATGACTAGTAGAAACCAAGACTATAATTGCTAGTTGCCTGTGTGTGTTCATGCCTAGGATGAGTAGACAGGATCTGGCACATGCTCACGATATGCCCAAAAAAGGAATACATGTGACATTTTAGATGTTGACAGCTTTAAAAATAGAGCAGGGTAGCCAAGAATTATAGTGTGACTTCAGTTATTTAATTTATTGACTGACTTGTCTAATGCCAAACTAAAGCGGTAAAGCACTTAGCTGAAGTGAGACAGATGGTCAGTGAATCAACATTTCTGTGGAGAGTGGTGCTTTTATTCATTTTTTCAATTCTCTTAGTTTTATTATCACAGTATTGATCCAAACATTGGATTTTGTATCAATTTACATCACCTGATACATGATCAGGATGAGAACAAATGTAATCTTTCTCCAAGAAAGATGCAATTTTAATAAGCCTTTTGGAGAAAACAGAATTTTCATGGAAAAATAGAGGTCAATCCACAGTTAAATACATATTTAAATCCCTTAAATGCATTATTCTGCATACACATTTCTGTTACATTACCTTTAAAAACATTTTGTTCCTGGTTGCTTAGGAAGATACCAGTGATCCATAATGCAGAACCTCCTGTTTTGAGTTCCACTGTACTAAATGGTACTAAACAGGCTGCTGCTAGCCCTGTTTTACAATTTTTCAAAAACAAAGTGGTTTAGAGTTTGGAGATCTTTTTCATCATCACAATGAAACATTCACATTTTTGTGAATCAGCAGCTTTTAAGATGGAAAATGTTACAACTACATTTTTGTGACCAAGTTTATTGCTCAGGTAAGTCTTAGTCTCTGCCTTTTCCTGCTCTGGTTCTAATGAGTAGATAAGATCAAATAGGGGTTTTATAATTGTCCTCCCCATCCTGCATCTGTGCTCTGGGGCAGTGCAGACCATTTGTGTGAAACGGGAGTTTTGGATGCCTGTGGCAGCTGGTGGAAGTGCACCTGCACCGACGGCTCCCCTCGGCCACGCCTGAAACGGGCATTCCTCGCAAGGCACAGACCCAGTCACGGCCCGGGAGAGCGGCCAAGGTACAGCACACCGTGGTATTTATGCAGTAGGTTTGACTGCAATTTTTATCTTATCTCTCTTCTCTATAGGCATGACAGTTCCCAGTGTGGGCTGGTCTATGAGGCAGCCCAGGCAGGGATCTTCAGCGACTTCAGTTTTCTCCCCCAACTTCCATTCTCTTACATAATACATGCAGCATTCTCAGTTTTGATTTGTTTTACTTGTTCCATATTTTCTTTTTTGCAAAATATTTTTCGTCAGAAAAGTGAAAAGAAGGGATGCTAGAATACAGCATGGTAATTGCAGTGAACTGCAATTCACCCCCAGGGCTTTCACTGGGAGGTAAGGAGAGTGGGACAGAGTTATATGGCACTGCAATGGTTTTATGTCTACACCATTCTGTGCTCAACTGCTTCCATTTAGTATAGTCTCATTTAATAAAAAAAATTTAAAACCCCAACTTTTTAAAGAATAAGCAACTCTCCTTTACTCTGGATTTTTGATAGAATATCAAAGCTACTCCAGAATACAGGTCTTTGGCTTTCAAGATATCCAGACAGTTGAACCTCTTCACTAAAATACCAAAAGTTGCAGGAAATGTAAGATATTCTTAAAGCATCCTGGAAGTAGATTTTTATGAGCAGTTCTTGCAGATGGTAAGAGTATATGTGGGTTAAGGGTTGATTTGACAATTTCATGAAAGAGAAATCCTTTGGAGTTTCCTAAATGCACACAAATTACATGTCTTGTGAAGCTCATGAGCTGCAAATGACTGGAGAAGACCTATAAGTCTTGTTCTTGTGCTTTTGCCTAGACACCCATTTCTGACTTTAGACTGATTCAGTATGTTTGCTCCTAGCACTAAGAACTATCTGTAGAACCATGCCAAGACAGAGGCAGGATTTTAGCCCAGAGCATGAAGCACAGTGTCCTAAACCATCACAAAGGAGTGTGGTAGGAAGCAGTTTCATAGACTCGAGATTTAGTTGTGTTGGAAGAGATTTTAAAGGTCATCTAATTCCATGTAGGGACACCTTCCCTGAGACCATATTGCTCAAAGCCCCATCCAGCCTGGCCTTGAACATTTCCAGTGATGGGGCATCTACAAATTCTCTGGGCAACCTGGTCCAGTACCTCACCACACTCACAGTAGAGAATTTCTTTGTTAAACCTAACCTAAGCCTGCCCTCTTTCTATTTAAAATCATTACCCTTTGTCCTGTCACTACCCTTCCTGATGAAGAGTCTATCCCAATCTTTCCCATAGGCTGCCTTTACGTACTGAAAGGCTTTAAAAAGGCATTTTAAGGATTCCCCAGAGCCATTTCTTCTCTGGGCTGAACAACCCCAGTCTCTCAGCCTGTCCTCACAGGAGAGGTGCTCCATCCCTCTGATCTGCCTTGTGACCCTCCTCTGGACTTCCTCCAGCAGACCAACATCCTTGTGATGAGGACCCCATAGTGGACACAGAACTCCAGGTGGGGTCTCAGAAGAGCAGAGTAACGGGACGGAATCCTCTCCCTCAACCTCCTGCTCACACTGCTGTTGATGCAGCCCAGAACATGGTTGGCTTTCTGGGCTGCAGCACACATCGATGGGTTGTGCTGAGCTTCCCATCAATCAACAGTTCTAAGACTCTCCTCAGGGCTGCTCCCAATCACTGAGTCCCTTAGTTTGTACTGATACTGGGGACTGCCACCACAAAGGTGCCAGACCTTGCCCTCAGCCTTGTTGGACTTTATGATGTTCACCCAGGTCTGCCTCTCAAGCCTGTCAAGGTCCCTCTGTATGGCATCCTGTCCCTCTCTTATCAACGACACCTCTCAGTTCGGTGTCATCCGCAAAGTTGCTGAGTGTCCCCTCAATCCCACGCTCTATGTCCCTGACAAAGAGGTTAAATAATTCTGGTCTCAATAACAGCCCCTGAGGGACACCACTCTTCACTGGTCTCCACACAGACAGTGAGCCATTGACTGGCACTCTGTGAGTAGGACCTCCCACCAATTCCTTATCCACTGGGTGGTCCACCTGTCAAATCTATCTCCATTTTAGAGACTGTGCCAGATGGTATCAAATGCTCTGCACAAGTCCAGGTTTCCAGGCACTGTGTGGTTTGGCTCAGAATTAAGATGTTGCTGTATTGTGTGGTGGTGGTGATGTTCAACACATACACTAAAAAAAAAAAAAAAAAACACCTGTCCTGGGGGGATGTTGAATTGTATCCCCATTCGTCTGCCTAGCCCAGAAATAGGTTTTGCACCTTTAAAACTGCATCTGAGAGTAAAGGCGGGTAGAGAAGAAGCGCCGAGTTGTTATCAGAGACTGCACTTGCTGCCCCGCATTCCGCTCCGGGACGGTGCTGCCTACAGCAGGACAGATGAACAGGACAGAGACCTCCTCTGCTTTTAGCTGGTTTTAGCTAGCTGAGGCAGAGAGGGTTCCCTGGACTGTTTTTTTTTCCTCTTTTTTTGGATCTGTTCAAACCTGCTCTGGACTGGGGACCCGAGGGAGCACTGGGGCCTTGCGCCTGTGGCCCACCGGGGCCTAGCCTGGGCAGAGGCATTTTTCCAGTGCCAGAGGGACTGAGGGCAGAGCGACCACACACAGGAGAGAGACTTTCTGAATTTGTCATCTCTGCAGAGCGGCAAAAGGTTTTTTGTCCTCTGCTGTTGTTTATTCTTTGTGCTGGGGAGTGCTTTGCCTGTTAAATAAACAGGTGTTTTCCACTTCTCTCCAAGGAAATCTCTTCCCCAACCGGTTGGGGGGAGGGGCCGCGTGGGTTTGTTTCCTGGAGGGGGCCCCTTTGGAGATTTTCTCCCAAATTTGCCCTAAACCAGGACAACACCCTTGAAAACTCTTGCTCAAATCCAAACCCAGCAGTGGTCTGCTTAAGAAAAACAATTTTACACATTCCGAAAGGCATTTTCATGTAAAGCTAATGTTTGTCTCTGTGCTGAGCTTCAGAAAATATAGACTAACAGATTTTGATAGTGTAATGTAACAAGCTATCGAAAGCAACTCTTCTAAGTGTAAGAGTGATGAGATAGTGCTAGAACTGTTGTGAACTGTTGTTTATGCAACAGACCATGTCTCTGCTTTGACTAAAGTTTCCTGAATTGAAACTCAAGTAAAACAATAGCAATTATTTAAAAATAACTGTACTCTAGAAAGAGTTTCCTGAGAAAGAATCCCAACTGCATGCGCAAAGTAATGGCAACAAAAATTCCCTCCTCCTTATCCCAAATAATAAGTTTTTTTCCTTTTATTTCCTCTCTAAAAGAAGAAAATAAATTCTAAAAGAATTTATTTTTTGCCTTCACTAATACCCATTATTAGCATTTAGATAATTCATTTTTCCTGGTAATTTTTCTTTGCCTATAATTTTTCATAGTAGAAAATTTTTGACATTCAGAAAGCATTTGGTTATCATGTTCCTCCTCTGGCCAATAGATGGGACTCTTACCTCTGATATCTCTTGCCGCCTTGATCTTATTGCATAGATAATAATGCAAACACCATTCTTGAAATCTGAAACATGAGAGATATGTTTCCTCTCTGAAAAATGTATCAAGGGACCTCTGCAGATGTTAACATCTCAAATAAGCCAGATATGCAGGAGATTGGAGATAGCAGAACTTGAGGTTAGAGCAGGTTTATCTTTCAGACAAAATGTTTCATTTACAAATTAAAAACACCTATTGTCTGGAGGTTTTTTTCCTCTGAGGAAGGATGCATATTGTAAGAGCTAGGTAACATAATAAATAAAATCCAAACCACCAAACAGGTCAAGTTAATTAGGGGAGTTAGTCATGACTGTGTTCCTGTTGCCTTTTACTCTCAGACATGAAATTGACACACAAATTCTTAAAGCGTATTAGGAGCTGGCCTGCACTGGAATAAAAAAACTGGATTTTGTTGGAAAGCATTGCTTTGGGTGATAGTTCCAAGGTGAAATGGTTCATGGAAATAGCTCTTTCCTCTTATTTCTGATGAAATGTAGGTGGGTTTCATCCTAATTGGAAATGCACCAGCTCCCATGGTAGACCTGAGGACTCCCGTGTTTCAGATTTCCTGGCTGAGAAGTTATTGGTGGAAATACTGGAATATTATCGGTGACATTTGGAGTCAGTGTCCTAAACTTGATGGCAGGGAGTCTGGGACCTCTTGGTGGCTATTGTGGCATGTGGATAGTTCTTTTGCAGATAGTCAGAGAGCTGAATGCCTGGAAGACCTACTGCAGTTAACACTGTGCTCAGAGATTGGCCCTCCACATTTAATTTCCATTGCTTTTCCTTTTTCCAGTGAAATTGTTTGATTCACTTGTCTTTCTAGGTTTCGAATAGAGAGAAGATGAAGTCCTAAAGCAGAACTGCAGTGTCCCACAGTGGAATGCATTTTATTGTATAGCCCTCAAGATGGCTGTGAAATGGTGAGCATTTTTGTCTTCACGGGTGTGTTGCTGTCTGCTGCCCTTGTTGCAGCACTGTCCCTGAACATTTCCTTTCACAGCATTCCTGTGTGTTTGGTTCCCCTGTGGATTGTGCCTCATGCCTGTTGCCTGAGCACCTTGGGGGATGCTCAGCAATGGCCTGGAAAACACCACACATTAGGACAAAATGTGAGCATATGCAGAGTGTGTGTGCAACAAACACACAGCACTGCCCTGAGGGCATTTGCCCAAAACTGATCATATGAATGGGGATGATGCCATCAGGCCCCATCTGACGGTGGTGATGTGTGAGATGGCCATCAGTCAGATTAAACAGCAACCAGGGAATTGTGCATGACTTTTGACACAAAGGAGTCACACAGAAAAGAGATATGAAAGGCACATAAAAAAGTTGCGACAGAGCTGGGTTTGACACAGCCAGAAGCTGCCCCACCAACATCACCACCTCTGCCCAGGCCAGACAGAGCCAGGTCCTGTGGGTGCCTGTGTCCAGTTGGCAAGGGAGAGGACAGCAGCACTCTGGACAATGCATACCTGCAGCATGAAAGCCTGAAAACATGGAGTGCTGACATTTTTGTATTTATTAGCATGTAATAAATTATGTATCAAGTGCCTAGAATTGTGGATATTACTGATGTCATCCTGATTTTACAGGAGACTGTCAGGAGGCTTTGCGTCAGTGTGTGCCTGGCTGGACCTTGTGTTTTGAACACCCACAGGCAGCTGGAGAGCAGCAGCTGCACTCCTGGAGTGTCTCAGCTTTCATTTCATCCAGATGGAATCAGTATCACACAGAAAGAACTCAGCTCTCCAAAACCGTTCCCAAAGCATGGAAAACAGGGGCAAATGGAAATGTTGCTGACTCACCCAGCAGAGGCAGTGTGCCCTCAGCTGAGCAGGATTTGTTCCCATCACATGGATGTCTTGCCACCAGGTCAGAGGCACGAATGACCTGCAGCAGAGGGGCATTGAAAAGCCCAGTGCTGAGCTGCCTGAAACCAGCACAGCTTTTCAGGTGGTGTGTCTGACTCTCACACCCATGTTTTGCCAGCAAAATGAATAATGGTGTCATGTTTTCATTCTGTTCTGTAATAAAAATCCCAAATAAACTTGATAGGTATTATAATTTATTAGAATTTTATCTATAGTTTTTTAAGCTAAAAGTAGTCCTATTTTTAATGACAGATTATTCAAGTCTCAAAAGGCAGGGAGGAGAATGTCTTAGCTACAAATTATGGCAATCCCTTACTGAGCCCCCCGCCAAAATCTTTTTTATGTTTTTTTTTGTGATAATAAGGTATGTCAGCTTATCCTATCTTTGTGCAATAAATGAACTATTGCAGTTCTACACTACAGGCAAACCTTTCAGCTGGTAAAATGAAATATTTATATTTTTTTGGTTTTACAGTCTCAAGAGACTTTCCTTTGAAGCAAGCAAACTCCACCACCTGCAAGCTAACTGTCAGGTGTGCCATTAGTCAAAGGGCTTTTGGCAAGTTGTGCAGCATCCCTCTTAAAGCACATGAGAAAGAGTGGAGGTTGATCATCTATTGGTTAAAAAAGGGAAATACGGGAAGGGAGAAGGGTATTTCTTGATCATGTTGAAGTTCAGCAAACAAAATGTGTCACTCTCTTTAACAAGGACTTTCATTTGTCCCCAGGCTGGCCAGACTGCTGAGTCAGATCAAATGTCATCTCAAATGATCAAAAGTTGTGTTTGTTCACGCTCTCTGCTCTCGGTTTCCCTTTACAACGCTCTCTAACTGTTGTTCGCACAAAACTTTGCTTGGGACTTGCTTTAGTGAGCAAATGTGAAAGTGCATGTTCTTTACAGGGCAGCTCAATGTCCAGCACATAAGTACTGCACAGCATGTTGAGGTAGCATCCATTTGTCTGTTGTCCCTGTTAGGTAGCTCATGCATCTCTGTTGCAGAGGAAATGTACTTCCAGCTCACAGAAACACCTCCTCTTGTCACATTTTCTCTAAATTATTTCACTCATTTTTTGAACCAAGCCAACAAGGTTACAGAATACTGAGTTTTCCTGAATCTTTAAGTTGTTGTTAAATATTTCTCTTGTGTCCTAAATGATGGATTTGTTTCTCACCTCCTACTTGCCTCCCCTGCATTCCCCAAAACATGATGAAATTGATGACCTGAACATTTAGAGAGATGAAGGGAAATATCTCCTTATGTTTGACATGATTAACCTCTATCTTCAGCAGGAGAAGAGAACATTGCTTCAAGCACTACAGGTGTACTTTGAAAAGAGCAGAACGTCTTAAATGCCTAGTAGCTTCACAGACATTCAATTTATTGAGAGTAGTCTGTCATTATACTTTTAAATGCTGCATGGCTGTATTGGAAGACAAATAGCAATAGAGTTTCCTCTAGAGAGAGAACTGTCCAACAAATCAGTGATTTTTCCAATTATACTTTCTCCAAAGTATAATTGTCAGTGTTGATAGCTTGAAGCTCAGTTTATTGAAAGAATAATCTGAAATGTAAGGAAAAACAGTTCTGCTTTTCATGGCAACTTGAAACCATAATGAGATGTTTCTGACCTATGATGCACCTGTGTGTGCCTTTTCTGGCATCCACACCTGAGAATGATGAGTAAGAGCCTCATTAAACTGTGGAGTTTGCATGAGGCTGTGGCTGTTTGCAAGAGGGGTTACTTCTGTACTGTAGCTGTGATGAGGGCTGGAGTCTGGCAGCCCAGAATTCAGGCAGACTGCACTACTTATCATCCTCTTGATTCTCTGTGCCCTTTGTCTCCCTCCAAGGGCTCCACAACAATCCTTGGTGTGCAGAATGTGAGGACATTTTACAGTGTTTTGTGTTCCTGGGGAAATGTGAGTGCTATGTCAAATGATGCTTTCAGCTGCCTCTGGCTGGATATATCGATTTAAGTGTAGTCCATTAATATAATAATTATGAATTCATGACCCAGTGTTTTGCTCTCCTGTATAGAACAGTTACTATTTCATAAAGGCTTTTGTTGTTTTTCAAGTACATTTAAAGCCCTCTGCACTATCTACTAGAATGGATGACCTTCTTTGGCTCTGAGTCCAGGTAAATTATATAACCAAACATTTCTACCCCAATTCTCAAAAAATTATAAGAGCTGAATCAACCAAGCAATGTCAACAGAAATGCCAAATAAACTAAGGACCCAGGATGACCTTACACAAAACTGAAGCTGATTGGTTTAATCCAAGATAGCAAAAACCTTTGTCAACTTTATTTTTGGGAGCTAGAAGAGACTGCTGTTTCACCATGCTCTGGTGGTGAGGTATGCAAGGATGTGCCTCCAAGAGAATGACCAAATTTGGTAGGAAAAGAGGGCTGAATTGCCCACCTCTACTGGCCACAATAGCTGGTGATAACATATCAAATGAAGGAGAAACTGAAAAGGATAAAAGCATCTTTTCTGAAGATTAAGACCCACCCGTCAGGGCAGACTGTTAAATATGTCTGCAGGGATTTGATCTTCACCAAGAGAAGGCCACCCACTCTCCCAGGTTCCCTCATCTTTAGCAATCTAGAGTGGAGGAGGAGCAGATGGACTTCTGCTTGCCCTGGCAGCCAGCAGGGAGGAGCCCCAGCAGGTGGAGGCCACATTGTATGGCTGAGCCTCCTTGGCAGCTGCTAGATCCAGCACTGGGAGGCCCTTTGTGGAGCAGGATGGCAACTGAGCCCTTTGTTTGCCACTCTTGCAGCCCAAGAGGGAAAGGTATGATGAAAAGTACAGGGTAGGAATCAGACTTGGTGTTCTTCTCCACGCAGATGCATGGCAGGGAAAGTGGTTTCCAAAACCAGCCAGCCAGCTTCTCTTCTGACAGTGGAAATAGGAGATCGTTGAACCTGCAGCCTCCTGTGCTTGATGTGTGCCCAGTGCGCACCACACCTGCATGGTTTGCTGCACCCTAAGTGGTCACAGGAATGAAGGTGAGTCTCAGAAACACTAATAATTTCTGCAGACAAATGAGCTAACAAGCAATTGCTCCATCTGCAATGCAGAAATGTTTTTCTCCTTTTGTTTTTTTCACTTGCTAAACAGCCCAGCAGTATAAAATTACTTTGGAAGAACGCGTGGTTATCAGTTCCGCACAGCTGTAGCTTAAAGGAGAGAAAACTCCCTGAAGCTTTCAGAACTGGCAGTGCCATGCTATGGTGGGGGAACCCATTGCAGAACATGCACATCCTGGTGTGGGTCTCTACCTTGACCCCATGAAAAATCTTTTCATTGCAAGCAAATCCAAGAACTGGCAACAGTTTAACTGAGCTGGACTGGAAAAGACTGTCTGTATCACAATAGCTGCTATGCAAATTTCTTACATTGGTAAGTCTTTGGGATGGAAAGAACTGATCGCTTTTTCCAGACAGTGGAACAGAACAGCTTTGCATTTTCACATTTTTAAGATAGTGAAAAAGGTGTGGTCCTTTCCACTTTCCAAAACATAGTTAGTTTAATTAGCAAATTTCTTGCACTTCTATTTTCCATTCATGAGACTACCTCTTAGAGCAACCCTTCTTAGTTCTTGGTGCTATACAAACATGCAATAAGGGTGAATACTTGCCAGACAGTGGTCTAAAGAGGCAACAGAGACAAAAAGCAGGACATAATATCCTCAGTTATAGCTGGGTACCAAGGCACAGAACAGCTAAGTCATTTGTACAGGTCATGATTGGTGTGGATTAACATTTCTTGATCTGGTTCAACTCTTAGTCCAGCGCTTTATACATTGGCATTATGTTGAAAAATTGACAAAAATGCTCTTTTTAGATGAACAAGTGAGATTTAATTGTAAGATTTGGGACCAGAAGTATCATTACTACCAGATCATTTTTTTTCTATTGGCATGTTGTAATGGGACATAATCCTGAGAAATCATACATTTGTCAGATATTATCATTTAAAAAAACCCTGCTTTTGTGATTAGCACCATTCTCCTTAAAGCAAGGAAAAGTATTTCAGCCACAGCTATTCTTTTCTAGGAAGCAGAACATTATAATGAATGTGTCTGTCTTATCCTCCTGCAAAAAAAGCAGTATTATATAAAACGGGGACATAATAGTATCTATAAAAAAAAGTAGTGCTTTCTAGAAAAAATAAATTATTACTTAGGTGGATTTTCAAAAGTATCTTGCTAAGGCAAAGGAAAATTAAAATAGCCAAAGCTATTTAAATATTCAAAACCAGTGTTCACAGTCTCTTCTGAGTTATATAAGAGAGCACACTAAGAGAAGGAAAGCACAATTTATTTGAGAAAATTTTTTTTCTCTTTCCCATTTTTTCTCCCACTTTTTTCTTCTTTCCAATGTCTTTTTCAGTACTTCCTCTGATACTGAGTTGAATGCTGATGAGTCAATATTTGAAACAAATATATATGACCAAGGTGAAATACTTGAAATTTGTCACCACCTCTGACTTTCCTGGCTGGAAGCTGAAAAGTTTAGCAAGGTCTGTATTTTTTTGATGAATTATAAAAAATCAAGGTCTCACTGAATGGCAGCACAGCCTTCAGGTGTATCAGCCCCAGTTTCATAACATCAGCAAACTTGCTGAGGGCACATTCTATCTGTTTGTCTCTCTTGTGTATTCACAAGTTAAAAATAAAACCACCAAATCAGAACAAAAATGTGTCTCTAAAATCATGACATTGGCAGTGGAGCCCGAAGCAGGTGAAATACCTTAAATGAGTTCCAACTTATTTAATGTCTCACTTTTTCTTTACTTCTATGCTAGACGACTAAATAAATTATGAATATATCAGTGCAGACACGAACTTGTTTTCATTCATGGGTCATTAAATAATTGAGGTCTGCCATAAGAAAGAAAAAAATAATTATGTGTTCTTTCAGGCTCTTTTCAATTATGCACATTATCAAGTTAGCAGGAAGGGAATCCAAGTTTGAAGGCTCTGAACTGGCTATTCATATTCATGAGGCAGATTTGGGAAGTATAATAGATCATTTTATGTTTTGTTTCAGTGGTCACGAAGATTTAACCAGATAAAAGAAGGATGTAAGGTACAGGGAGCCATTAAATAGACTAATATATTCCAACAACTAAAAGCAGTTGAAGTGAGATGCTAAAAATCTGTCAGATGGCTAACAGAAAGCAAGAGAAAAAGGAATAGTTGTTCAGTGCCTCTCCTGCAAAGAGAAGAGGATCAGATGAAGCAAGAAGCTGGAAAATTAAAAACAAGAGTGTGGACATATTTCTTTTCATGATGGTCTGAACTCGTATGGCTGTCTTATATTATAACCTATTTCAACATAAAGCATCCAAGCCCAATTTCAAATTTTAAAGTGTATCAGGAGGAAATATTTTCCAATAAGGTAAAGATCCTGTAAATCAAACAGAAAGCCAACCATGTCCTGGGCTGCATCCAAAGCAGTGTGGCCAGCAGGGTGAGGGAGGGGATTCTGCCCCTCTGCTCTGGTATGACCCCATCTGGAGCTCTGTGTCCAGCTCTGGGGTCCCCAACATAAGAAGGACATGGACCTGTTGGAGCGAGGCCAGAGCAGGGACATGAGGATGGTCATGGAATCACCTCTGCTGTGAGGAAAGCCTGAGAGTCGGTGTTGCTCAGCTTGAAGAAGAGAAGCAACAACAACAAAATACCACAACAAAAGCAGTCTAGTTCACAATATTTGAGTAAATTTCAAATCTTCCACAAGATATTTCTTCCACAAAGGAAATCAGAATGCAGAACCTACATTAAATTGTAGTAAACCTAGAGTAAAACTGTTTTGTTTTGGGCAAAGGATTGAGAAAGTCATTGCTTCCTTTCATCAAACTGACACACCACATGGAAAAATATCAACATTAACTTAAAATCATATGTTATTCCTTATTCTCCTTTGAAGATTTTGTGTCATTCACATTTTTCTTTGAGAGACATTTTACTTATCTGAGGTTTTTGGATGCATAAACATCAAGTCTGATATTACTGCACTTTTAGCCCAAAAGACCTCTATTCTGTTTTAGGAAAATAACAAAGAACTGCCAGCACTGACTCTACTTAAAGGACTCCTGATCCTTACAAGATCAGAATCAATGGATTTCATCAATAGTTGATGACAGCTGAATACCATTAGGTTTGGATATAGAAATTAAAGCTTCCGCTAGAGCAAGAAGCAGCTATTTCCCTTGGTTAAGATGTAATATGTGATAGAACTGCACTAAAAATCTTGTTTAACTCCAGTTAAAAATTCAGACATTCTTCTTGTTACTTTCATTTTGCCTCATAAATAGACTGCTAACAGCAAAACCCACTTCTCCTCAAAGTCAAGCGGAGGAGGGACTAAAATCTTTGGATTTTAGGGAAGAGGCAGGACCTAGTGTTATAGTTAGTGAGTTAAGAAGAGGCAGTAAGCAGAAAACTAGTGGGTCTGTCTCCCTGGGGCTGTGTTTTGCTATGAACTTCTGCAGCCCACATGAATAGAAGGCACATGGAGAAATTCATATCTCTGTGAGGAGGCTCAGTGCAGCTCTTCAACATGAGCCCTGGCCAAACTCTTCCAGCACATTTTCACGTTATTTTATGTTTAGGAAAAAAAAAGCATTTTTTTGACTGACAGATGTGTCATTGAAGTGTTTCCAAACCCTTTAATACACAGCAAAAAAGTCACAACAGTTAGTGCTTGCATTTTGACAGGTTTCTTTTTTTTCTGGCAGGCTGTGCTTCTCCCATAAAAGAAGAGGTATTTTAGAAGGACATCTCTTCATTTGTGACTCATTCTGCACAGTAGTATCTTCACTGACTTGAGGCTGATAAAATATTCTGTTTCCCTTTCGTGGCTCCAGGGCTTTCTTCCTTTTCAGAACTGGTTAGGGTTTTGCTTTTTTTTTTTTTTTCCTATAGTACCATGAACCCTTGTTTTGATGTTTGGGTGCTTTTTTGCCTTGATGTGGGAACTGCTGTCTGTTCAACCACTCTGCCTCTTTCCTCTCCTGCATTTTTGGACTGGAATCTTCAGCACAATGCCATGGAGGATATCTGCTGTAGAACCTTACTTTGGCTTTTGTCTTTTCCTTATTTGCTTTGAGACCATCAGAAGTACTTGCATTTCCTAGGTATGAGATGTTGATGCAGACTGATGAGAGCAAATCTACAAATTATATTCTGGAGACTTCTCTGCAGTTACTGTCTATTGATTCTGATACCTCCTTTTTGTACTCAAACAAAGCACTATCCTAATCCACTTATTTTGCTTTATAAGCATCATGAAATGGACTTTGCTGATGATTTTTAGTAGCCATTTAAATTCTTCTGAAACTATTTTATCACTTCAGCCTAAAATTACCCTTCTCAGATAATTTATTCTGTGAAAGTAATGATATGTTTACCATAACTAGCTTGCTAAATAAATGTTGAGTCCCCTATGATTAATGTGCTTATTCTTGTCAGCAGAATGAAGCTGTAGCCTATGCAAATATGTCAGACATGCCATGGAGCAATTTCTACAGCCTTCTGGAAATCCCTTTGGTGCAGTCATGACCTGCTCAGAGAACTTCACCTAGGTTTATTCCTTTTCCCATGCAAGCGGTGATATTTGCTGTTCTGAGTTAGCGAATGTTGTGATTTAGGAATGTTATTCTCCAGTTTAGTACTCCTGTGAAAAACACACCACCACTCCCAACTCCCCTCCAATGAAAGGCACAAAAAGCAGAGATCATGAGTAAATAAGAACAATTTACTGGAAACAGCAATGAGAGAAGAAAACAAACAGTAACAACAACAATATAAATTTTAAAAAAGTATTCAAAAGAGAGAGTGATTCCCACGCAAAAATGCCCACTGTGAACCCTAAAACAATGAACAAATGGTGAACAGCTTCCCCCCTCCCACCACCTTTTTCTCTATTAAAAGCCACACCTTTCTTCTCAGAAGCCAGACAGCCCCTTAACTCCTGCCCTGGAAGTGATGTGAGTGCTATAGAATAACCTCCTGGCCACACACAGGTAGCTCTGGGCTCCACCCCCTCATGACTACTGCAAAATAAATATGTCTGTCCTGGGTGGAACCAGGACAGGGTACTGGCTTCGCAAGGCAATATTTTGGTAACAGGGGGGCTTTTTGGCAATGGAGGGGGCTACAGGAGTGGCTTCTGAGGGAGGTGTTAGAATCTTCCCCCCCCATGTCTGGCAGAGCCAAGGCCAGCCAGCTCCAAGACAGAGCTGCTGCTGGCTGAGCCCATGTGTGTTGGTGGTAGCACCTCTGGGGTAACATGTTTAGTGGGGGAAAGAAAGTGGTGCAACAGTAACTGAAAGAGAGGAGTGAGAATATGTGAGAGAAACCTGCAGATACCTGATTCAGGGAAGAAGGTGGAGGAGGGACTCCAAGCCCCAGAGCAGAGATTCCCCTGCAGCCTGAGGTGCAGACCATGGTGAGGCAGCTGTGCCCCTGCAGCCCATGGATGTGCACACTAGAGCAGGGATCCACCTGTGGTCCATGGAGGATCCCATGCTGGAGCAGGTGGATGCCTGAAGGAGACTGTAACCCTGTGAGAAGCTCATGCTGGAGCAGGCTCCTGGAAGGACCTGTGTCTCCATGGAGAGGGAAGCCCAGGCTGGAGCAGATTTGCTGGCAGGACTTGTGACCCCATGGGTGACACATGCTTGAGCAGCCTGTTCCTGAAGGACTGCACCCCATGGAAGGGACCCATGCTGGAGCAGTTTGTGAAGAACTGCAGTCTGTGAGAATGATTCATGTTGGAGAAGCTTGTGGTGGACCATTTCCTATTGAAGGAACTTCATGCTGGAGCAGGGGAAAAGAGTGAGGAGTCCTGTGCCAGGATCAATGGTCTCTTCAGGTTCCTTATCTCTGCGACCAGGATTGGTCTTGGGGCGTTCACCATGGTTTTGGGACAAGGACTTTTGGAGGTGTACATTTGCTGAAAGGGACGAGCACACTCACTGCTTGCTAGAGCCTTCACTATGTCAGCCTTCCTATTCACAAGCTCATCATAATTTGGACCAAACTTGTGTGGAGATGTGACAAGGGAAAAAAGCCTGAGTGCTTTGCTTATTTCACCACTACAGACTCCCAACAAAGGTAAAGAGTCACAGAAATTCAGATGTATGAAGGCTGCTGGCCCTGCTCCAGCTCTGAGCAGCTTTCAAACAGTCATGCCACAGCAGCACTGTGCCCAGTTACACATCCACACAGAGTTCATCTTTATTTTGAATCCTTTTGGAAGCTCCCATAGATTTTAGCTACTGTTTGTCTGGTGCTCAAACAATGGTTAAAAAGAGTGCCTCCAGTTCTTCCTATAACTTCAACCATAATAAAATCTTGGTGTAAACAATAATGGCTGTTTCTTTTGTCTGGGGGCTCAGGAAACTGAATGACACTTCCAGAGAGAGACAATGCCTTTTTCAAACAGACTGATTTGTTGTGAATGAGGAGAGCTTCCCACCTCTGCAGGGCCAAGTAGGATGTCCTTGATCTGCATCACCACCAGAACAGAGAGGGGAATTCTGACAGCTGCTGCACTTTTATTTCTGAAACATAAGAGATGTTGTGCCTAAAACTATTTTATCTCTGTTCACATCCACTTGTCTCAACCTTGAATGTGCTGCCTCAAAGCCCCTGGATTTTTCAGTTCTGCTGTTGTGAAAATGCCTTGTGAAGTAAAATTAAAACTTCTGGAACATGCTATCAGCCTATACAAATTGCAGAGGATGCAGGTTTCAATGTATTACAGGTACTCAAAATCCACAGAGCCTCCATGTACCTTAGGTGTATGTATTTCACTATTTAGCATAATTTCAGCTGTGATAAAATCATCTGGCTACTAATCCTGTGTTGTCAAGGAGATTATTTGACCTCTCTTAGATGGAGTTCACTGTGTGGAAAGCAAAAAGCTCAGCATAAACAATTCATTTTAAAAGAGCATCCATGCATAATCATTGACTCTGTACAAAAAGTAGAACACATTAATTCTTTCTATCTTCATGAAAATCAATTATCCTAGTCAGAGTTTTACAGCGCCCAAACTGGATGGGGCTTGAGCTCCTAGAGAAGATACCTGACAAAGTGTTCTAGGTTTTTTATGGCTGTCAGGGAGCACAAGATGGGAAACAAATTGTGACTGCACATTACTGCAGTAGCAGCATAAGAGAATTTATGAGAATGATGTGTTATAAGAGCAGTCCAGTTAGAAAGAAAATATTTCTCATGACTAAGAATAACAGGATAGAAAGTCTTTCTTTGTCTTTTTGCTCAGTCAGTATCTGATTTGATTTCTTCTTGAGTCAGTGAGGAGAGCTCCCTCATTTTGGGTCCAGTCTGTGTAGAAACAGGATCATGACCAAAAAGAATAATAAAGAAGGGCCATCCAAGAAAAAATGTCTTTAAAATCTGTAAAAAGAACAGACTGCACATGCTCTCAGCATAACTTGTCCATTTTGAGGCTTTATGAAAAATTGTGGAAAGGACAGGTAAAGTGAGCCTGGAAGTATCCCAGCTCAACCCAGCAACAGCCACTGTTTTGACATGGTTAGCCACTCTGTGCTTCTCCTGATGTATATGGAAAAGCAAAACCAGTTTGAGACAACTGGTTTTCCCACAGAAATTGTGGACTGATATATCCAGATTGCAAACAGTTGTTGCAGGCAGATGAAACAGGAAAATAAGGCTTAGAGAAACAAGCCACAACCTCTGAAGCAGAGCCAGGCCTTCATTTTGAAAGAAAGAATTTCCCTGGGCATGATATAAAAGTAATTGAAATAATTAGCAACCATATTAGAGCTCTCCAACCAACTGATACCATCCAGCAGTCCCACTTTTCAAAGAAGTCACTGTGTTGTTACTTTATCGAGACTAAACATCACCAATTGAATTGGACTTTATGGGCACTTGTCAACAAAATGGGCTGTGGCTGCATGTGCCCTTCTTGTGTAATGAAGCTGTCACAGGACATGCAATTCAAAATGCATTTCCCCAGTTACTCAGTATATCTAAAAATTGCCATCCTATAAAAGATCATGACTTAAAACTGTGGTGTCAGAGCTGGAATGCTCAAAAAGAAATGTACCTGTACAACCTGCTGTGTTGGGAATACATGCTGAGATAAACTGTCATCTTTTTAATGTGCTTTCCATCCACAGAGCATACCCAATGTTCAAGCATCAGGATGAATGACTGAATTAGTTTTCCACTCTTTCAGCAAGGCAGTAAAAAAAAAAAAAAAAAAACAACTTTTTTTTTTTTAAAAATCAGGCTTTATTTTAAAGTGTTGGTATTCTAGGATATTTGGTTTTAATAATTTTCAATGCTTTTTTTTTTTTTTTTCGACTAAAAATTCTTTGCACAGGATTTGGGCCTGTAATTGCCCCAGGAAAATGTGAGCAGTAAATGGATGCAAAATGAGATCGATTTGATCTAATTTAGTCTGTGCTATATTTTGTTTTTATGCAGTTTGGACACCTATTACCTATTTGTAATGATAAGACGTCAAATAATAGTGAATCCCAAATGACACCCCGTGTGTGTTGACGCAGACATGGAGACATGAAGAAACACTTTGTTCAGTGGGTATTATGAATGCCCATTCTTCTTTTCTGAATTCATCATATTTCCAGACATCGTCTGAGGCATATGTACCAGACAAATAGCTTATTTGCTTTGAAACAGTTCATAAAATGCCTGTTGCTAGGCTAGCTGTACCTTTTTCAGGTATATTTGTAAGGATGGAAGCTTCCTCTCTCTTTGGTTTTTCAAAAGCAGTTAAAAAATGAGGACTCTTGTCCTCAGCACACAAAGGGATGTGCACAGCATTGAATTAAAAATCACAAGCCTTAGAAAGTTGTTAAGTCTGATCTGTGTATCTTCATGGCAACATGCAGCCAAGTACTGATCTGGCTGAATGTATATATTCAACCATCCTAATTTTTAAAATTAGTTTTAAATATTTGGGGCCTCAGGACCTTAGGCATTGATTTGATACTGCTTTTACATTCACTCTTTGTTTTACATTGTTGGGCTCCATGTGCTTTGATGCTGTTTCCTCCAAAGAGCTCTATGACCCCTCCCCTGGACACCATTTTAACAAATGGTGTTTATACCACCTCTCCTCAAACTCAAGTGCAATACTAGGTCTTGTGCAGCCATTTCAAGGTTTCCTACCCCATTTATGAGCTGATTCCATCAAAAAGTATTACAGTGAATTAAAGGACTATATATTTTTCCTTAATAACATTTGCAATGGTGTAAAATGCAAAGGAAGATCAACAACTTCTATGATTGCAAATGGCCATGGCAACTAACAAGCTGGTTGAAAAACTGAAAATGTGGCAACTTGAAAAAAAAAAAAAATACTATTTTAGTCCATGCTAAAGAAAAAAAACCCCAAAAAACATTTTAGGACTTGTGTCTTTGTGTTGTCCAATTTTGTGAGTGTGAAGTGATGATAAGATTCAAAAGAGCTGTTTGAAATTGGCTAAAAGAGCTTTGTTTTTTGGCATGTTAAATGAAGACATAAATGTATACAACTCACATTCCACCTCAACATTCTTGCTGCTGCTTCATCTCAGGGTTAGCAAACAATGATTGTTGGGGCCAAGAGTCACAAATTCTCACCTTCTCTTAGCAGTGCTTGTTCTGAGGCATATTTTATCCTTGTTTAGTTTAAGTTCGGGCTTCTGAACTGCTTGGTTATATGAACTATATTTCACATTTTGTGGTTTGTGTTAGGTAAAGGTAGTTTTTCTTGTTGAATGTCATTTTCCATGGTCCTTGCATCTTCTGTGTGTGTGAACAGAGATGTCACTTAACTGACTTGCTAAGGTAGCATGTTTTTAAAAAACTACCAAGCCTTGTCACCAAGCTGTGACTTAACTGTTCCTTGGCAATTACATGAAAAATAATAAGAGACTGACAAAATCCCAGAAGTTTATCCATACCGATTTATAAACAATCTAACCTTACCACTCTGCTTGTGCTGCTCTACTATGTCAGATTTTCCACTACACATGTAATGGAGTCAGGTTCTTCCCTGCTCCAACCTGCTGTGCAGCCAAACACAGGTCCTGGAACAGCCTCCCAGTCCCTGGGTGCCAGGAATACACCAGAGTCTTTTACAGCATCTCCCTTTGGAGCCATGGAAACAGGCAGGTGGGAAGCCACCTCTGGAGATCATCTAGCCCAGCCTCCTGGGCAAAGCATTCACAGGTGGATTGGGCTGCTCAGGGCTTTGCCTAGGCAAGCTCAGAAAACCTCCACATTTAGAGTCTCCAAATCAGTCATCCAAGCAGTCTTCCATGGAACCTAAAGTCCAGTGCTACTGTGGCTAAACAGCCCAACCTCACCCAGTACCACTGACTCACTATTGATTTTGAGGAGCAGAACTTCCATCCCTTCATTTCAGGTGGAATGCTGAGGATTGACCTCCATATGGCAGTGGGCTGTGTTTCTTGAGGCTGATCAGCCTTCCAGATCTTTCTCCATCATCCTCGGTGAGGGGGCTGGGTATGCAAATGTGGATGGGGTGAGGAGGGGGTAAGGAAATAGTCCCCAGCCCCTGGGAGACCCATGGGAGGTCTTGCTGTCTTTGTTCTGTACAGAAAATCAGCAAGAAGGTGCTCCCTCCAGCTCACCCACAGCTGGATCTCCTTCCAGTGCTGCTGTCAAGACCCAGTCCCAAGCCAAGTTAAGCCTTTTGTCCTTTTTTTCTTCTTTTTTTTTTTTTTTATTTGTTTGTTTGTTCGTTTGTTTTCATTTTTTGGGGGTTGGGGTTTTTTTGTGTGTTTGTATGTGTATGTGGCAAGGGTGGTGGTGGGTTTTTTTGTTTTTTCTTTTCCCAGTTTATTTTTTGAGTGATGCGGCTTTCTTAACCTTCCTATGTCTCTTAAAAAATAGCCTTCAGCTATATTTCCCTCCCTGCTGCTTATCCTCTCAGCTTTCCTTAGCATCCCCTTTCCTTATTCAGCATCCCCTTTTGCTGCTGGTTCCAAGCCTTCTGCAGAAGGCAGTGAGGATCCCCCGAGCAGCCAGGCTGTTTATTGGAGTTGCCTTAGTAGCTGATGTCAGACTGATGGTGTCTGAGGGGCAGCCAGGTGAGGGGTGGACACTTCTGGGCTGCACCCGTGGGACAGCTGCGTGCTGTGTCCCTCACCGTGTCCCTCACCCTGTCCCTCACCGTGTCCTGCACTGCCAGCGTGCAGCCCGGAGCAGGCAGGCATGAGCAGGGTCTGGAGCAAAGCACCTCCTCCTGCAGTCCTTTCCCAGCTGTAAAACATTTCCAGATTTCCTCGAGGGCCAGCGAGAGGAAAAGCAGGAGGAGGTGGAGTGCTGGATTATATACAAGCACGAGAGAACAGAATTCTCTGGAATGATGGGGAGATCAGGATCCTTCCGAGCCCAAGGGTTTCTGCTGGGCTTCACACAAGGCTCTATGGTAAAAGCCTGTGCTGGTGCTCAGCCAGCAATTTAGATGATAGTGATCAGCCAGGCACAGGATTAACATTTCTTTCAGATTATTACATCCATTATCACCGCTACTTGTGTCCTCACTCACTGTTTTTTGTGTCCTTCTTCCTTGTTTTATTCCACTCCCATTTTTCTCCCTGTCCTCAGGAACAGTATTAACTCTTTTAGACTCCACATGTGAAGTAACAATCTGCAGTGTGAATCATCCCTTCTGTGATATGTCATACTTTCTGAACCTGTTCTTCATGGATTCTTTTTCTCAGTAAAGCCATTTACTCTCCCAAGATACTGGCAAATAGTAGGAACTGCTGTTTACATGCTCTCGTGACCTCATTCATCAAATGTGCACAGTGTGCAAGTACAAATCAGCATCAGGGAGAGAGTCTGTGGTTCTCTGTTACTGCCCTGTTTGTGTTTATGGAGAGTTGATTTAGTCTGTGGTTCTAACATAAATTTTTCTGGTAACAGCTGAGTCTGGCAGTTCACCTTGAAGAAAAAACCAAAAGTTAACAAGAAACGGAATGAGGAGCAGCTCCACTGAACTCTTAAATCTCCATACATTATAAAATTACTGGAATGGCTGCTAGGGATTGCACTGATGCTCATTCCTTTCAGTGACTGAGCTCTGGGTCAGCCCTTCACTTTCTGTCCCATTTGAAATGTTTTGCTGCCTTGTATTTACCTTCCGTGCTGATGGTTTAAGCTACACCTGAGCCACCAACACCCCACTGTGCAACTGATCACTTTGGAAACAAAAGGTAGAGCGCTGTAGTCAGCTAAACCTCCACAGGGGGTGATACCAGGCTGAAGTCAACTCAGCAGGTATTTTTGCCTGCTGTTTTCACTGTCTTCAGCTTTGCAACCGAATAGATGAGAAGCCCACGTACCTGTCACAGCTTCCACCGTGTCACATCGGGGGGTTGATAGAGTGGGTGGGGGGTGAAACCATGACAGACTTCTCCCTTTCTGCTCCAGCCTGCTGAGCTGAGAGCAGCTGGAGGAGAGGGACAGGTCTCCAGCTGTGAACCTGTCTCTGAGAGTGCAGCCTCTGATCTCCCTGCTAAGGTGATTATGAAAAATGTTCACAAAATGTAACAGGCCTATGGAGATGAGGGCAAGGGGGGAAACCTCATGGAATTGTGTGTTGTACCACACACAGTCATAAAGGAGGTTATGGAGAAAGAAGGATGAGAGAGGGGGGGAGCAGAGGGAAAGAGCTCTGTGTGCTAGGAAATTGTCTTTCAAACTATGCTATTCATTAACAAAAACATGTTTTTACAGTCTGGTGAATTAATGCATCAACTCTTAATTATTAATTCCATAATAATGTATAGAAATATATCCAATGCATCCAAAAACTGTGGTCTTGCATTCTCCTAATGAAGATATTTACTTTGCATAAAGGACATTATTATAGCCGTGGTGTAATAAAATGAATTAAAGCTATTTTCGTATGTTAGCTACATGTTCACTGCTCATTCCCAATACAATTACAGCAGAAATGAATGAAGTCCAAAAGGACCAAACTTGCCATTTTTTGCACTGCTGCATTCTAAACAATAAAAGATTAAAAGAGAACAAAAATCTCTAGGAAGGAAACAGCATTTTTTTTGCTTTATCCTACAGAATTACTGCTTGAACAGGTTTTGATTCCAACCTATTTGCTCATCTCTAATTAATAACTTCAGTCATTTTTTCCTCTGATCATCTGATATCACTGTGGTGGTTTTAATTAGCTGTTTCACACGGATAAGTCACTGCATTGCCCTTAAGATTGCACATCTCATCACATTTTCAAACCTACACTTACAAAATCAAGGGAGCAATTGTCAGAGCAACAGAAGAAAGTAGCTGGCTCTTTGCAGAAATGCATCTTTTGGTTAAATCCCCTAGTATCTAATGAGGCATGAATTCTGATCCAAGTTTGCCCTCTATTTTATGGTGTGTATAATGGTTTTTCCCTGTATTTTCTTCCTGATAACTCCTGTTCCAAACTTACTCCATTCCAGACACATTTATAACCTCCTGTCCTTTATGTACGTACTTGTAATATTTGCCAGGTTTAATTTATTTGAGACTGATAACCTGTCTGTCAAATGTAACAGAAGTTCATTAAAACCTCTGAGAATTACTGAGGTTGAACAAAGGAACAGAAGAGGCACAAGCCTCACTCCTTTCTCACACCAGAATGAAAATCAGCCAGCTAGCTTCTAATTTGGTATGGACCCAAGAGAAGGCATTCCTGCATCTTTTGCCATGGACTCATCCTAATTCTAACAACCACTCTCTGGCTCTACTCTACTGCATTTCCAGTTCTACTGTTTGTTCTACTTTTAAATATAAATGAGTAAATGATTTTGTGATTCACTGATTGCATTAAAGAGCATACATGCCCAGAAAGTTTAACTGAAGTGAAATAAAAACAGCTGTTTTCAAAACTTTTATGAAGCTCAGAAGTTATGAACAAATAGGTTTACATTTTCAACTGTGGAACATGATTCTTTTGAATTGCTAAAAATTCTTCAACATTTTGAAATGACAATATGCAACTGCTGTTTTTTTTTATCTTCTCAACAAAAGTACTTTACTAAGATTGGAAAAAAAATGGCAGTTGTTCCAATCATCCTGGTTGTATTTGTTTCTACACAAAACATTCCTAGAGGTAACTTTACTCAGCTATAGCAGTAGTTCTGTGCCCTTCCAGCAATGCTCCCATCTACTGATGGAAGTGTTGTGTGCAAGAAATCAAGGTCTAAACCAGTTTTCCACTGCCTTTGCATAACAGTTCACACAACATGGAGCCAAGGATGTACAACAGCATATTGTATCTTATGTTTGAACAAACAGCTTTCAGTCTGCTCCATGTTGTATTCAAACAAGCAGCCACCATAACCAACCATCTCAGACTGACAGAAACCTTTCCTAGGCTTTTTGCCATGCTCTAATGAAGACGCTGCTGATCACAACTCCCATCTTCCACATGGGGAACTCACATCTTCTACCATGGTTACAGGGATCAACAGCAAGCAGCTGAGCACACCTGGTTAGTCAAACACCACATGCTTGCATGCTTCTTGGTATAATTCAGTTTTCCATTGCTGGTTAGGAAGAAGTTACCAAGCTGTACATCAATTAGGGATCTGGACCCAGAAGGCTCAAACTGATCTGATGCTCTCCCTCCATACTCGGGGAGCTATGGGGGAGCTATTGGACTGTGCTTGGTCTGGACTCATCCTGATAATGCATGAGCTAAGAGTTGGAGTCCCTGACACTCTTTTCCTACTACTTTTTTCTAAGATTTTGTTGAATTATTAATTAATCAAGGAAAAAAGTCCTTTGCAATACAAAGCGAGTCAACCTCCTTCCCAGCTCCCAGATTATCATGCCGAATCCACTGAGAATCTCATTACAGATATGCCAAACTGCCTGTTGGTGATCAAGGTACTCAGGTGAGATGAGTAATTTTCACAGCTAGGAAGAATTTGCATTAGACATTATCAAAAATATAGTATCTTAATGAGTGAATTAATATCCTTGTGTTACTTTTCTTCTGAGCGTAAAAAGCTGGTATTGTGCTGAATTATGACAAATCTTTCAACTACAAATTTAAATTAATATCCTGAAATTCTGTCTGATCATTCATTACTTTATCCCCTAGAATAATAGACAAGCAACTATATTCTTTATGAAAAAGCTCTATTCAGGGTCATGGTAAAATTAGTATTTATTCTCCTGTCTTGAGGCTCTCTGGAGATACAAACAGATGACAGAAAACTGGTTTTACATAGGAACTGGGAAGTTCTGTCCTTGAAGTAAAACTATGGGATCTGTGAGATCTAAAACTCATAACCACCAAAGACAAGAGCTCTGCTTTCATCTTTTAGGCATTTATGTTTTTAATTTGTTTCAAATGTTGGATCTCTTGTATAGACAATTGGTGTTAATGCCTACAACATAGTGTGCTCATAGAATCTGAACCTCAAAGAATGAGATTGCAGCATAATTTAAAAATAATTTTATTTTTATTAAGAATTTGGAATTGTAATCTAAATTTTGTCCATAATCACAAAATACTTTCCGTGATGTTTTCTTAATATAAGGGCAACAATTTAAACCCAAAGTACTTATATGAAATAAAGCAGACTTTGACAGTATACGTTTCCTTCTCTGAAATTATGCATTATCAAATAGCATTATTAGTTGTGTTTAAAGGATGAAAAGACATGATATAAGCTAAAAGAATGCTCAGCTTCTGCTGATACACTTTGGATGAAAGTTAGATTTCACGTCAGCTTCTAATCAACCTTAGTACTGATGGTTGCATGGCTTGGGGCCAGATGAGCAGCTTCTACAGAACTGGGTACCTTCTTGCTCCTGCCAAAGTGTACCACTTTGTGGTTTTCCCTATTGAACTGCACCTCCTCTTTCTTCAGATCACCTTTCAGTGATAATTATGGCTTAGCTGATAGTCCCCTAAGAAACAAAATTGAAGGCAATGCAAATAATTAAGCGATTAAAGAAAAACATAAAAGCAGTCATCCTCACCCACTTTTAATTTTTGTTTAGGGCGATCTTTTATATTTATTCTGGCACATTTCCTGCTCCTTCATGAGGCTCCTGTACACTTTATCTCCACCCAAGCTGATAAAAATTAGAGAAAATAAAAGCTGCCCTCTTAAAGTTCTTCCAGCCTCCTTTGCCACATGATCCCAGATCTGTCTCAACAAACCGCAGTATCCAGTGGCCTTGTTGATAGGCAAGAGAGAAACCAAATTTCCCACGTGAGCCAGATGATTGCTTAAATCCATTTTTCACACTTTTTGTGACAATTGTTTTTTCAGAACAAGTAAATTAAAGATTTCTTATCACTTGCCTTGAGCCAGTACCAGTCCAAGATGAAGACTAAAAGAAAAGAAATACGATACAAAAACCCTCACCTTTGAAACACAATTTAGACTCTCATGAAGATTAAAATCCCTTAAATCAAACAGCATTTGTCAGACACAGTTATGATCTCCACCTCATCCTAAGTTCTAAACCACTTAGGCATGTCTGGAAAACCCACCCAGTAGTTCAGTGTTCTCCACTGACAGGCAACAAAAAATAAGTTAGAAAGAAGGGTCCCTGCCTTGAGAAATGAGATTTATCTCAAAGAAGATATGTTTGATTCCCTCATAATCTTTACTTACAAAAGGCTTTTCCAGGTGCAGGTTTCTCCCACAAACCAAACACTTATCCACAGGTATACTACATCAGCATGAAAACACAGCTGTGTGGCACAGCAGGTGTAGGATAATAAATTATAGTTGACCACAGTTGCTACAGTATTTAACCATGTCAAGTGTAAATCTCCCAAACACATTTGGGGCTGATCATGTTGGTAGCCAGTCACAAACTTTAAAAGCCAGCAGCTGGATGGTAATAATGCAATTATCAATGATGGCTTCTGTTCTCAAAAAATGCAGCCTTGGAAATATTTGTACAGCAGTGAGTGCTCTGTGCTCCATCAGAAGTGGACACAGAGTAAAGAATCCAACTTAGCTGTGATTTTTAATGAACCCTGAGTACAGGAGGTAATAGACTATGAAATTGCCTTTTTTTTTTTTTTTTTTGTGTTATCAAAACAGAAAAGGCCCACTGGGGAAGTGATCTGAATTAGAGAAAGAGAATTAAGAATAATTTATTACTAGTGGAGTAAACTGTTTATAATGATTCACTGTTCCACCTCAGTGTGCACTTAACATTATCAGGCAGTTTGTTATGGGTTAGTTGTGACTCAAGTGAGCAAAGACAATTTTAATTGAGACAAATGGGAAAACAATTTGGACAAGGATACAGTTGGCTAAGTGTACGTAGTACAGGTGGTGTCAACATGCCTTCCCCTCTCCCTCCTACCTCAACAGTTGGGTAAAAGAAGTGCATTGGCAAAAGTGAGAACATTTCCAGGGCTTGTTTTTCTACTTCTTGTTGTTGACTGGCAAACTTCATCTGTCCTCATTTCTATGTGCAATGTCAACTGATGCTGGACCAACAGGTACAGGTGTAAAATGGAGTAGCAGATATGCAGTAAAAGTTTCACAGCAATCTCTGGTCCATCTGCTGTCAAAATTTCCCTGGCACAGCTGCTGGGCCTGTATGTGTTCATGCTGAACTGCTTTTGAAACTAGCCAGCATATCTTGAGAATTGCACTAACACAGCATCAGCTGGGAGAAAAGATTGGTCTTTTAGTGATTCCCAGATTCAGCATTTGATCTCTCACGATAATCATGTGGAAAGGATAATTTGAATGTATCAGGTGAAGTGCATCATATGATGTTTCTGTGAAATCCACAGCACCAGATGCTCCAATTACACAGAATACATATTTCCAGTCTTGAAATTCCTTGTGCAATTACTGCAGGTTTTACAGAAACATTGTAGGTTGTGGAACTATTTTATGAAAAGAAAAGGGAAATGTTTCCTTATGTTAATACTGATAGTATGTTAATGTTTCAGTATGTTAATACAGATAGTATTTTCATAAAATACTTTGATAAAGTACTCATTTTTTGATAAAATACTTTAAATTTTGATTTTGACAAAATCCTCTGAATGTCTGCTGTAGATTTACTTCCTTATAGCCATACAGTGACAACTCTATAACTTTTTCACTACCAGAATGCAACACTTGATAAAAAGTCATAAAAAGTGACCGAGACAAGACAGTCTGTCCTATCTCTGACACAGACCAGAAGCAGATGCAGATGAAAGAGGCAAGCATCAAATAATAAATGTCTTGCACATCTTCCAGAGCTCCAGTATTTACTTCAAAGTCCTGGCCTTTTAAATACTCCACAGCTTCTCTGCATGCTGTGTCCTCAGCCCTTAGTTCCTGCACTGCAAACACTTACATGCTCTCAGATGTGCTAATTCTCAGGCCAAATCAGACATACACATTGCCTACATAAGCTAGCAGGATACAGAAACATGAGCAGCAAGACTTCATGGTCTGATGGTGTGGCAGAAAGGCATCAGTCACCCCTTAAAGAGAAATCAGTCTACAGAGGTGCCAAAACCTTTTAATTCAGCTGAGGTCCCTGAGGATTGAGGAGTTTATCCACAGTGCCATCTCACTCAGTTTCCTGGTTAGAATCTTTGATTCAGTGCCCTGCTGGGTTTGATCCCTGAGTGCTGACACTGTCTCTGTGATCTCTCAGTCCTGGGCTCCCTCGTGGTGCATTTCATGCTGTGGGCTTGAACACCTGGGCCTACCCCCACTGCAGTCACACAGCTTTAAAAGCGTGGATTCCAAAGGGGAAATCTGTCCATTTTGAAGGACAACATGTTGTGAAGTGTAAAGGGGCTGGAAGGAATATTTTTTATGACACCCAGGCATTACACTGGTGCTGACCTTCTTCCTCTTTCAGCTGTGTCCAAAATAACAGGATCTGCAGATGGTATGGGCAACAATCAAGATTATATGTTTCTGCTGATACACTGTTGGTCAAGTAATCAGCAACCTGCATTTTCCCACAGGCAACTGCAAGACCACTGGCAAAACAATCTAATTCTTTTCACTCCTGTTTCTTCATCTATTAAATAGGAAAAATGATATTTGCTTTACTTCATTAAGTATTTTTGGATCTACAGATAAAAAGTATGTGATCACAACAGGAATGTGAAAAGGCAAATGGAAAAAAATGACTGGAAAACTTACTGAATGGCTTCAAACCTCCGGAATTGTTTGAGTCTGATTTTCAACTCGGATTCAGGTGATACTCTGTTTTGTCACCACCTGTTGTTTAAGTCTACTTAAAATCCTAGTTTTGCAAACATGTGCCAGTGCTAAACCCTACAGTCTGTTTTGAAATCCAAGATGCCTTTCCTCAGTTGTGCAACATTTTATTTTGTTGAACCCTTCCTAAGCAAAGAGCAAAAACAACTGCCCTAAATGCAGAAAAAGAAGGGATTTTAAGACAAATTTGCTCTTCAAACTTTTAACACAATAGTATAAGGAGAAATGGTGGGTTGAGGGACTGTGACTGGGAGTGGACAAGGGCACTTTCACAGTGCCTTGCAGAAGGGTTTGCAATTGTTTCTCTCACTAAGGCATTTAGATAGCAAGTGAGACAGGAAAGGACAGTCTCCAGGTGCAGCTGGGCTACTGAATTCGTAGGGCTCCATCTGCACTGCTCAAAACAATTACTTCCACCAGTCTTTGATTTTTCTGGGGTTTTACAGAACCTCACTAAACGAGGAGTTTATTCAACCAGAGGAGAATCTCCACTGAAGAGTGGTAGATTAGTGACATTGTGTGTGTTTTGTGCATGCACGTGTGCACATGTGACTGACCTCGTTAAGAAGCAATTTGTGCTGTGATCATTTTATTGTTGCTCTGCTGCAATTCAAAAAAGAGTTGAAAGGAGTCAGGGGTGATGACAGCTGTAGCAATAGAGGATTTGAACAGAATTGTCTAGAAAGTAAAAAAAAAAAAAAACAAACCCTACATTTTCCCTGCTATTTTCAAAAGCTGGGATGTATTTGTTTCTGTAAAGCCCTGAAAGGACTATTACAGCTCCTTGCAAGGCAGGAGGCAAGTGTGACTCGCCGTTACTTTCACAATGGCATGGCGGCAGTCAGAATTTTAAAAATCAGTGCAATTTTGTTGCCAGTCAGCTCTCCTTTGTTTGCGTGTGGATCAATGTGATCCATGCTGCCATGATAGCTGTCTGAGAGCAGAGAGGGAGAGCAGCGTGAAGCAGAAAAGCTTCACGAACCCCTCTGGTTTCACCTGCTGCCGCTGTCCCCACCCTCGGAGCGCGGTGGCTCCTCCTGGCGCTGATCAGCTCAGCCCGGGCGGCGCTCGCAGCTGCCGGAGCAGGGGCTGCGCTTCCCCTGCCGCTGCAGGCGGGAAACTCCCACCTCCGCAGGCTGCGTTTGCATGAACGCCTCAAACCAGCTGGGAGAACACAGCCTTTTAGCCTGTGCAAGTGAGCTGGGGTCTTAGAGGGATTAACCCCTCCGATAGTTGACAAGACTGAAAGTCCAGGTGCTTTAGGGGGAGTGGAGGACGGTACAGGAATGGGACTGTGACTACACGGAGAACGTGTTCTGGGGCTGCAGCTCACCCACACTCTGCTCCACTGACCCTTTTGCAGGGGACCATGGAGACCAGGTGCTGAGATCGAGTGCTTGGCAGAAGCAGCAGTGGGCTGGTGAAGATGGAGAATGGCACGGGAGACAAGCAGAACCAGACTGGGCTGCCACTATCAAGCCAGGAGATCATTACAGCTGAATACCAAGTGGTTACCATCCTCTTGGTCCTCCTCATCTGCGGGCTGGGCATCGTGGGCAACATCATGGTGGTTTTGGTGGTCCTCAGAACCAAGCACATGAGAACTCCCACAAACTGCTATCTGGTGAGTCTGGCCGTGGCAGATCTCATGGTGCTGGTGGCTGCAGGACTACCCAATATCACAGAGAGCCTGTACAGGTCCTGGGTGTACGGCTACGCCGGGTGCCTCTGCATCACTTACCTCCAGTACCTGGGAATCAACGCTTCTTCTTTTTCCATCGCTGCCTTCACCATTGAGAGGTACATAGCCATCTGCCACCCAATCAAAGCTCAGTTCCTATGCACTTTTTCGAGAGCCAAAAAAATCATTATTTTTGTTTGGGCTTTCACCTCCATATACTGTATGCTCTGGTTTTTCTTGCTAGACCTTAATACAGTGGCCTACAAAGAGACTACTGTTGTGTCCTGTGGCTACAAGGTCTCCAGGAGCTATTACTCTCCTATCTACATGATGGACTTTGGTATATTTTATGTTGTGCCAATGGTATTGGCAACTGTCCTCTATGGCCTGATTGCTAGAATACTGTTCCTGAACCCCATCCCTTCAGACCCAAAAGAAAACTCTAAGACCTGGAGGAATGATGTGGCTCACGAAAGCAAGCCTGTGAATTCCAAGATGACTAACAGGAGTTTCAATAGCACTGTTGCTTCTCGAAGGCAGGTAGGAACCACTATTTGAAATGGCTTTCTGAAACCTAAACCACTTGTTTTAGAGCTCACTTGTCTGAAGCTGTGGAAAGAGGTAAAATATATTCTTTCTTTTTTCTAAGTAGTCAACTTTAAAATCAGTGATACACATTTACATAAAAAAACATTTTTTTTTTTTTGCCTGTACAGCGTTACCTCCTGCAAGGACCAAAAAAAAGACACAGTATTTTATTTCCTATAACAGAAAGCAATTAGGAGGTGTCAGTTATGAATGAAACATTTTTAATTATAATTTCTTTATATTACAGCTTGTTAGTAATCTTGTCAAATATACAAAGTGACTCTTGGCTTACTTTTGAGATTTGAAGGGAAGGAACTATCCTGGGAGTTTGGGACACTTGAGGCTGAGTCCCAGCTAAGGGACTATGTCACTCAGCAAATGCAGTCAAGCTGTAAATTTTCCTCTCTCTAACTCTCCTGTGAAAAGTCTGTTTATGAATTGCTTTGTAAATGCTAAATATCTTTGTTACTGTGTCTCTCAAAAAATATTTTTATGTGTTGATGGCTCAAAACTGAGGTTTGACTAGCTTCTTTTTATATTGTTGAATATGTGTGCTGCTGTGTGTAATAATACTAGTGGAATATAGTTGGTAGATTAATTGCTGGCTCTTTGCAATAAACCACATGGTGTGCAGCAGGTAGCCCAGCTGGTGCAGTGATGGGAAACACGGGGCAACTTTTGCAGCTGGCTCTGAGAATATTCTTCTCATTCTTTATATTCCTCTTATCCTTTATATTATTCTTATTTTGCTCTAATTGCTACTGTTTATGAGAGGGACCATGTTCTCTTTTCACAGAGATGGCAAAAACCTCAAAAGTTAACTGAGCTGCCTTCTAGAGCATCGAGCCCTCAGAGAGCACTAGAGCTATGCTTGGAAACAACAGAAATACGTGGGCTAGGTTATATTTAATTATGTTGCCAATTATAGTTAATAGATAGGAAGTGTTTAATGTTGTTTTTCTTTGTCCATTAATTAGTAGAAGAAGATAATCTGCTCTTCAAGTTCTTAATATCACTTTATGTGTGATTACCTGTGCTTAGTATCACTTGAAAAACAGACAAATCTTTTACATTGAACGCTGATGAATATGGACACTCTTATATTATGAAACCAAAAAGTGCAGATTATAATGTGATATATTTTATGTCTTGTAAAGACAGCAAGACTTTCTCTAAAAGCCTAAACAACCTGATTGCTTAAAGCAGCTTCATTATAAGTAAAGCTAGAATTTGCAAATAGTATAACACAGGAAGCAAAGCAAGGACAGCGTGGCATAATTACCAATATTTTTTGTATAATAGCATACAAAGGATAGGCAGCGGTGTAAAATGAGAAAAAACACGTACATATTCAAAAAAGTCTAGAATCTCAACAGTTAAGGAAAATTTCCTGCCATGCTGGCAAGGACACGTCTAGCTGACAATACAGTCTGGCCTGACAGTGAGTCCTGCTGAAATGTGAAACTCCATGTCTTCTTAGACCTGTGTTTGCATTACAGGGACTGAGTAGTGCACAATATCCAGCATGTGATCTGTAGAAAAAGTGTCTGAAAATGTGGTGTGCACCTCCTACTTCTGTAGCAGTTGTCATATTTATCCAAGAACATTTCTATGAAATTAAATGTACGCATGTTTCTGTAGGGAGGTTGGCTCCAGCTGAGAATGGGGGAGAAAATGGGAAGTGCTCCTATTCTTCATGATCCAAGACAAGGACAGGCAGACAAACTATCAGTTATTGTCATGGGCAGTGCAGACTCCACCTGGGGAAAATTAATATTGCCAATTTATTGCCTGTTGTTATAGCCACAAGTTACACTCAGTCCCTTCCCTGTGGCAACCAGCAGTGTGGGGCCAGAGAGTGTTGCAGTCAGGTTGCAGAGGTTGGTCTCGTGTCCCTCCTTCCTTCTCACCCTTTTCCTCTGTTTCATTGTGGGTCCTGCAGCCCTCAGATCCCAGATTTTTTTTTTCTTTTCCATTCATAATATGAATACTGAATTACATATTTGCATGTAGGTTTCATACTTTCCCCAAAGGAATTCCTACTTTCCTCAGATATCAAGGGGACTGAGAAAAATAAATGCACCCTTATAGCAAACATGTTGGTTTGTACTTGAGATGGAATCCATCTCACTTAACAGGATGTGTATGTCACAAAGTTAGTTGATTAGTCCAATCAAATGGCCTAAGGTCGTCATGGCTGTCATGGGCAGTTATACCAGGCAGATTGCCTCTAGGGAAAGTCCTCTCTTAGACAGTGCTGCAGTCTGGGATGACCTGCTCACCAGAGAAATCCCTCTGCTCTCTCACAGCAGAGCAAGCACAGATTCCAGCTTGCAGTGCAAGATAAATTTTGCGTGGCTTACATGAAATCCTCAATCTTACCACTTGGTTTCACTTGTGGTGTTAGTATATCAAGACCTTAATCCTTCTATTTATTTAATCCTCCTCCTCATTGCACAATTGCTTTTTGATTAGGAAATCATGGACTGTGATATACAATCTCTGTGTGTTGCAATGACCACAACCAGGCACAAGAAGAAAGGTGTTATTACATGGCCTTAAAACACCAGAGAGACTATTGCTTTTACCTATCAGTGTGAGAAAGATTAGTACTCAAAGGAGAACAAGCAATACTAAACTGTTTGTGCCAGGATAATGAAAATGTTTAATAAAAACACTTCCTTAGAATAAGAAGCTTTTGGAGCAGGAAGGAAAAGGAGGGTACTAGTTCAGAATTAAAATACTGGGACTCTTTAGTAAAATATATTTTAAATATTTTTTTAGAACATCCTCAGAAACAAAAAGATAGGGCTTGAAGAATGCTAATATGAAGCCAGGACCATATTCAATCTCAAGCACTTTGTTATCATTCAAACTAGACTTGAAATCTGGACTAAGCTGAAATTGTTCAAAGTCTTTTTACCATGTTTTCAATCTCCCTAAGAATAATTTGTATCCTGAGCATAGGACATACAGTGCACATCCACAAGAAAAGAGCAATCAGTGTATGCTTGCCTGAGCAGTGAATTCAGGATGTAGTGCTGCTGCTTTCAGGGAACTTTGGTGTATGTTACAGGTAATAAAAAACATGTTATTTTAAAATTTGTCATCTTAGCACTCCACTGATGTCAAGTAAGTAGCCTCCTCCCAATACATGTTTAGTTCTGTTTCATATGGAGTGATTCGAAAAAGGATATGGCATTTTACTTAAACAAAGAGGACCAAACTTTCCCCTAAACGATTTATGTTCAGCAATAAAGACTTTTTCTTTAAGAAAAAGAAGGGTAAGAATGCAGCTTTGGCCTCAGTCATGTATTTAGATAATATGTTCACCTATAAAGCAAACTGAGTGAATTTGTGTCAGAAGCCCTGAGTGGAGCCTCACCCTGCAGTGGGGTGACAGCCCCCATGCTGGGGCAAAGCAAGCCTTGCCAGAGCACCTCCCTGGAGCTGCTCTCATTTGCACACAGGTCATGGTCTGAGGTAGCTGAGCATGAAGAACCACTCCAGAGCCAGCTTAAGGAGGATTTACCAGTGAGCAAATTCCTACCTGAACTCAGGGTCTCATTGTGTGTCTCAGAGACAACCACAGCTGGCCAGATGGATCAGGAAACTGAATTTCTGACAGGCAACAGAGATCTTGTGAGAGGTTTGTTATTTTTGGCAGCTTTGGAAGGATATGTACTGCAGACAGTTTAAAACTATAGTGAATTCTCCTCGTTGTCCTGCATGGACTGAACCACCAAGAGATGCCACCAAAGAGATGCCACCCATGGGTTCTGCCTCTTCTCTTGCACTGGATGTAGACTCTGTGAAGGCATATGAGTACATGAGTTGGTTCTTTGACCTGAGCAAAACTAAAACCAGCTCTACAGAGTGCTTCGTGTCCAGCAGTAGAAGCTTATGGTGTTAGAAAGAAAATGTGCATCCAAATGCCAATATACACAAATTCAGCTACTTATTTGCACACTACATGCATACAAACATACATGTATAATATATATATATATATATATATATATATTTGTGGTGTATGGGATACAGTCACTTGAGGAGTAACAGTCTTTTTTCATTGCTGTACAGTGTTAATTGTGTGACTGAATTACCTCCTCCTTGACAGTAAGAATAATTTACTTCTAGTCCAGATTCAGGCTGATAGCTGCAACACTGCAAATGATCCTCTGAGCAATTTTTCCTGAAAGAAATGTAAATTGCCAATGACTGGTAGGTAACATAATGGAGTGCCCTGCTGAGCTTCTGGTAGCAAAGTACTCTGATGCCTGTGTAGGCTGTTGTGCACTAATTGCCTGAGCTGATGGAATACATCTGTTGGTTTGGCTCTGTCCCATTGTCCACCCAGGCTCCACAACTGGTGGCTTTCCTCCTTTACATGTGGATTATTTTCTGTGGTGAATGATTGTTCTCCACTGAATGGATTTGCTCAGTTTGGAGGCACAGGCTAGAGCTGAAGGGGGGGGAAGAGAGCCAGAGTGGGTCAGTAGTGGATCAACTCTCCTTGCCACCATGTTCACAGGAATGGCCCTTTCAGAAGTGGAGGTAAGGAGAGATCATCCTTTGAGTTACCTGGAACATTCACATTTGTATTTTGCTCTATTACAACAACTGTGCACAGCAAATTAGAAAAAAAGCCAGTGTAGAAGTCATAATGAAATGTATCAGTCAAGTGACAAAAAAGGAGATAGTATTTCTCAGTCTTAATTTTTACTTCCACTGAACACAGCTGTAGAGAAATCAAAAGTAAGGGTGAGGGGAAGAGAATGATGAGATAAAATTGCAGCCTTTGAATATGTACATTTAAAGACAGATAAATAGATAAAGATACATCAGTTTCTAGAGTAACTTTGATTTTCATCACATTCTTTATTATAATACCTATAACAAACCAAAAAAAAAAAACCAGTTTTAAAAGTGCATCTTTCTAAATAGATAGGAGAAAACACATTCATTAGGCAATGTGATGGCAGGTTTCTATATAATGAGCTTATCTGGTCAGAAGACAAGAGAATTATATACTCACAACTTCAAACTAAAGCCCACTTCTAAAACTAGCACGTGTTTGAGAGTGACTGTAGTGGAGTTATCTCCTATTGAAACTCTTATCAATCTACAATCAAAAGAAGCAGTTGTAGCTCACCAAAATGTGTACCAATACTTTCTATTTCACGCTTTTAACCAAGTCATTTCCTGACTCCCATGAGGCTGTGCCACTGTATTGTCCCATGCCACATTTCTGTGTACTTTCTACTTTCTCTATTAATATCTGTCAAACTTTCTGTAATGTAGAGACTATTGAATAGTGTCTACACTAGAATTAAATTATTTACAAAACAAAGACTCATTTTAAAATGAGTTTAAATAATTTTTTATTGTTCACTTCATTTCAGCTATCCTAGGTATTCCCAAAGGCTGTTCTTTTCTTCTTACATAATAGAATAAAGTTCTTATAACAATCAAGTTTTATTGATAATCCTTTTTTTCCAGGCTCTGTAAATTTTATTTGACTTTTCAGAGTAAACATCAAATAATGAAGATCTAATTAAAAATTGAGGATTTGAGGAATAGAAATTAATCTAATTGTTCTCTTTTTTCCCTTATTTTTTTGCTTTTGGCAATTGTTTTAGCCTGACTGTTAAACCAGATAACCTAAAAAAGATTCATGCTCAATTACTCTACAGGCTATACTAGTCTAAAGGAAGAGATCTAAAAAAAATACTTTCTACCCTTTTTTTTCCCCCATTTGAATCAACACCCCCTTCCAGCATAAGAAATGGAAATGTCTAAGGTCTGCCACAGTTAGCTTACTGGTGTATCATCTGGAAAGAGTAATTTAACAAAAACTAGGAAGAATTTGAAGCCAAGGTTGTTGTAACTCCTACTGTAGAAAACTTTTCTGAATCAAATGCTCATCAGAAATTCCCACTGAAGGATCTGTCCAGAGTTTTGGTTTGGCCCTAGAGGTGTAAGAATGGACGTGTTCATTCCAAGGGGAGTGCTGACCTTCTGCCCTCTTCTGTCTCTCTCTGTGTTCCCTCAGGTGACCAAGATGCTGGCCGTGGTTGTCATCCTCTTTGCGTTCCTATGGATGCCCTACCGCACCCTGGTTGTGGTCAATTCCTTTCTTTCCAGACCCTTCCAAGAAAACTGGTTCCTGCTATTTTGCAGAATCTGTATTTATTTAAACAGTGCCATCAATCCTGTAATTTATAATCTCATGTCCCAGAAATTCAGAGCAGCCTTCAGGAAACTCTGCAACTACCAGCAGAAACAGGAGAAGAAACCTGCCAGTTACAGCATGGCCCTAAATTATAATGTCATCAAGGATTCTGATCATTTCAGCACTGAGCTAGAAGATATTACCAATACCTACCTGTCCTCTGCAAAACTGTCCCTTGGTGATACGTGTTTGTCATCCAAGGTAATAGTTAATACATTTCAGTGTCTGCTGTGAGTCCTCCAGAACCAGAGCACGTTGCTGGGCATGGGGCTGTGCTGGGGTCGCTCTCAGCCGGGGCAGCTCCACAGGGGGCTGGGAGAGGCTGACAGGGACAGACCATGCCCCAGACAGGGCATGGAAGGGAGGGACAACTGCCCAGCTCTGGAAAGTTATGTTTGCAAAGTGCCAAGCATGGTGAGACTTGGAGGATCTGAAGCTTGGGGAAGGATGGGGAGAAACAATCAGATTAAGTCTTCTTTTCTGAGGAACATTGGGCTCCAGTGGAGCATCAGAAAGTGGTTCTCAGGCATGGTGCCTCATGTACACGTCTGGCAGGAGGGTGAGGTTGGTGTCTGAGCTCAGTGATGCCTCTGGGCATGCTCTGGCTGGCTGCAGAGAGGGCAATGGGGCATTTTCTTGTGCCTTCCCCCTTGACTCCAGCAGGGGTTAACTAGCCTGGGGCCACCACAGAGCTGGTGCTAAGGAGAGGCTCTCCCACACACCAGCACTTTCACTCTGTACTGTGTAGCACATCTCTTTAACCCAGTTCTCTTGATAATGCACATTACTCTTTTCATGATTTTTTTTTTAACACAATACTACCTAAATGCTGAACCCATACATTTTAGATCTTAAAAGTATAGATGATCTACAAAGAGGCTTAGTTTTCGTTCGTTTTTGCAGATTATATGAGAGTGTAAAATATTTTTTCTCAATTTGCTTCTTTTCTCCTCATTTTCAGGCCTGAGGCCCACCTTGTTCTGAGTATGCAGCCATATGAGACGTTTGGATGCTCTGTTCCCACCAGTTGTATGAACTGTAATGACATTTCTGCTCACAGAATTGCAGAAGCTACCATAAATCTTTACATACCTGCCTGTACCCTACAAGAAAATGCAGCGTCTTGGGGAGTGAAAAGAGTATATTATGGAGGCTAATTGATTTCAGTACATAATACAACCTAACTTTAGGCAGGTGAGTTGGCTTCAATAGAACACCCAAATCCTTCTTCCCATTACCTGGCTGAAGAGTGCTCTGTGATCTCAAAATGAGCAAGGCTTGCCAGGACATGACCATGGACACAGAGGGGGCAGTGGATGATACTCCCTGTGAAGATGAGAGGTGAGGAGAGGAGCTGCTCTAATGTGTGGCTGCACTGGGCAGTACCTAGGGGACCTTCCAACAGCAGCCAAAATTGCTGCTAATAGCAGTAATTACCTGCCAGTGTATCCCTCATCCCACATCAGTGCGAATCTCATTGCAGCCATCACAGAGTGCTTCAATAAACAGGTATCTGATGGCAAAGAGCACAAAATCTTTCTTTTCTTTGGTTTATTTTTACCTTGAGCAGTGTGAAATTGGAACACCATTCAAGGAATTTGCAGCAGGGAACAAACAAATTAAAAAGTCAGTAAGAAGCATTTAAAATATCTTATTTTTTCAGCAATCAGGTTTATAGATGAACCACTTTAAATGTAAGTCTCAGTTATTACTGAATCTTGTTGGAAATTGACAGATATTGAAGAGAATCAACAGGCTTTTACCAGCTCCTTTTGTCTTGGTTCAATACCAATTGTATCTAAGAGAACTAGAAGGGGTTTAGAGCTTTAATATTGGTAATATCTGGAGAAAAGAGGAAAATTCAGAGAAAAATTACACTTTTTAAATGTTTTGTCTCAAAGTTTATCTATTAGAATATTTTAGGGCATAAAGTGTTGCCAGAAGAGAAGTCATCATGGCTTTTTACTTGCCAGCATAGCCCCTTGCCTGCTCTTCCCACACGGGCCCATGAAAAGCAGCCTGGGGCCACAGTCTCCCTGATGTAGCTGCAGACAAAATATCATGTATTGCTTTATCTTTGCTCCAGACCAGCTTGCTACAAGTACATTTTCTCACTTCTGTTCAGCAGAAGCCCAGGAAAGTGCCTGTGTATTCCTGTTTGTCATGAACATTTTGCACAGCTTTTGTACTTGACGTTTAAAAACCTGTAAAAACCCTGATTCACAGAATCGCAGAATAGGCTGATTTGGAAGGGACCCAGAAGGATCACTGAGTCCAGCTCCCAGCCCTGCACAGCCCTGTCCCCAAGAGTCACAAACCTGCCCAGTGTGGGTGAAAGAGGTAGCCTTGACAGCATTGTAAGGTGTTCCTATCCAGTAGTCTATACAGCCACTTCCCTAATTCCAACCACTTTCACTAATATTCAAATATATTTGCAAACTTAAAGAGAACTAAAAATACCCTGATAGGCCTCGGATTTAAATGTTAAAACCGTGAACCTGTGTCTGCTGCATCCAAAGGACTCCATTGGGCATTCTCTAAGTGGCAAAGAGAAAGCAAACAAATTGCCCAGAGAGGTTGTGGAGTCTCCCTCACTGGACGTATTCAAGAACCATCTGGACTCAGTCGTGTGCCATGTGCCCTGGGATGACCCTGCTTGAGCAGGGAGGTTGGACCAGATGACCAGCTGTTGTCCCCTCCAACCTTACTCGCTCTGTGATTCTGCAAACAGTCTGTATCCTGCTCTGTGCATCCTTGCTTTAAATCCTGCTTTACCTTTGCAGAGCTCCACAGGCACTTCCCAGCTTGGCAGAGTGACGGCAGGGCATGGAAGGGACCAACAGCAAGGAGGTTTTAACCAGCAGTGTAGGTGTGACAAAGTTCTGGAGCAGAGCCAGAAGCGGGCCCCGTGCAGGCCACGGTGCAATCTTTCCCAAATCCTCTGCATTTCCCAGCTTGCCAGGTTGTCTGTCTGAGCAGCAGGCAGGCACATGCACTGGGGTCTATTTCTGTGCAGATGGCTGAACTCTCACAGGCCTGGAAGGGCAATGTCCAGACTGCTTTTGAAATAATAAGGAAGAACTAAAATGACAGATTAAGTCACATGTCAGCCAAGTAAGCAAGGCTGGCTAGGGCTCAAGAGTCAGAGAGAAGGATACCAACGTCCTCTCAAATTAGTACCTAGCAATTAATCTCATAAATACAGGTCTGTAGCTGTGACATATGCTTTGGGCAAACCTTTCCTTTGTTGAGCTTGATGTGAAAATACAGAGTTCTATAGTATTTTACTGCTTACACTTGCTTAAAGCTACAGTTTGACATGATAAGGGAAAGTCAAGGGGAGATACCACAACCCGTTTAACATTTCCTCCAAAGCACCTGTCACAGAGGAATTAAATTATCTGTGAACCTTACACAGCAATTTATGGTTGCTTAGCCATGAGACATTCAAAGTAAAGGCAAGTTCCTGTGTCTGACTGAGCAAAGTCTTTGTCTGACTTTGCAAACCCTTTAATGAAGCCAGCGCCGCTCGCAGCTGCTGAGAGCTGATTCCCAGCCTGAAGCAGAGGGAGAGGCTGTGGAGGCAGCCTCCAGTGGAGCTGATGCCTGGAAATCCTTTTGCTCTTCTCATGCTGTTTTCAGTCAGGCATCTGTTCAGTGCTTTCAGAGAAGGCCCTGCTTCCCAGAATTTCTCAAGAGGTGCTAGAACTCTAGTTGCTTTTCTTACTTACAAAGCAAGATGTGCAGGACCAGCAGCAGGCAAAGAGAACATTCCATGGAAACCTGAATGTCTGGTGAGGAGCACAATTGGCTGGGTAAAAGCTGAGCTCAGTGTTTGTATAGTAACAGTAATACAAACTTAGGCTTTTATCTCAACACTTCAGAGCACAGGCTGAATTACAGCTTTTATAGACCCACAGTACCAGGAGTGAATTCTCCCCTTTATTTGCCTTTTTGTTCAAAAAGTAACAGTCTGCTTTCTCAGCCTCTGCTCCGCCAGATGCTCAAGTGAGGTGTTTAAGGCCATGTTCTTTGTGATGCTTCGTAAGGGCTAAAATCTATGTAGGTTACTTTGTATCCACCATCATTGAGAATAACAAAAATGAAAATAAATTATTTCTTTCTGGTATTTATTTGTGCTAACAGAAAGTATTACGATTGCAAAATTTTGTGCAAAAACACAATATTTAAAATTGCATATTTAAGCTAAGGTGTGATTTTAACTGATAATGTGATGTGACTGTATCTTTATAGATGTTAGTTGTGAAATCCATGCTAATTTTATACTGATATAGAGCTAACACTACAAAACTTTGTCAGATATCATGCTCGTGTGACTGTTTCTCTGTTTGCCCTTCTGTTTAGAACAGCAATCAACCTTTTTTCTACTTACCCAGATGTTGTAAATTATATATGTGAGAATATATTTTTTAACAAAATTACGTGGTTTTAAATTTATTGGTAATTATATCAATTGTTTTTTTGCTAGAAGTGAAAGTGGCTGGATGTCAACTACTGGCTGCAGTAATATAACTATCTTTGTATATTTATTCTGTGGATAGCAAAATCCTTTGCAACATTTAGTCTGAAAGAATTGTCTGATTGGTAGCAATATTGAAATCCATGCCTGTATCCTTATTTAACATCTTTCATGTAAGGGATTGCATTCCTATTGGACTTTTATTTAGAAGTTTATCCAGAAGGTAACAGAAGAGGTGCTGCTTTTGTGTCTGGCTTGGGGAGCTAGGCTGCTTCCTTTCTGAAATGCTGAGATCTCAGAACCTTCAGTGAAGGTAAATTGTGCAGCTGAGAAAGGTCAGGTGTATTTGTAACCCACTTTGGTTCAAATTATCACATAACCTTCCTGAGTTCAGAGTAAAGGATATATCAAAGAAGCTGCAATGTTCTGTAAAAGGGTTTATGATGCCTCTGTGGAAATGGATGACACAAGTCAAATGATAAATATCTCACTAGCATCCCTTCAAAAACAATTATCTGGCAAAATGGACTGAAGGACTGATTCTGCTTCAGGAGCTGCTGCAGTACCTCCCCAGCTATGCAGTGAAGGCTTGGATCAGTCACTTTGGAAGTTGACAATTTTGTTTGTTTTTTAAAAAGCTATTCTGAAAATAAATAAATAAATAAGTCACACACACTCACACCACCCAGATCTGAGCACTGTCACCATGGGAAAAAAAATATTATTTCAAGTATGTGAAAAGATAAATTGTTCTTTCAACAGTGCTGCCTGTGTTTATTCATTTCTCTGCTACATGTGTTTATTTTGTTGTAAAAGTTGTTTCTTTTGCTACAAATTGCAGTGAAATTTGAAAATGATCTTTCTATATTTTGTATCTTCTTCAAACAGAATTGTTTCTTTGATCTTTTGTTCTTTTCAATAAGAATTTGTTTTCTCATGGTCCTTTCATTACTACTGGGATACAGTTATACAGCAAATGCCAGTGCATTGGCTCAGTCAAAGTGATTTGGACTTCTGAGTTCATTAATTTGGGAGCTGAATCTTGGAAATTTGAATTCTGACAAACTCTATAAGAGCAACTGGTTTAGAGGGAATTTCTTCTTCACCTACCCAGAGTAATTCCAGTTTCATTCTATCACTTCATGTGGTTTATATATTTGTGTATTAAAAATATTGTGAAATTGTTCAGAGAAATGTACTACTGTTAAATATAGAACAATTTTTTGTTCAAAAGAAGCATTTTGTAATTCTTGGATGCATGCTACTGTGGGGATTAATTTGTAATGGATTTTTGTTGCTACTCTAATAAAACGTTGAGCAAGATAATTATACTGCAATTTAAATTTTTTAACAACTACTTGAATACACACCTTTTGTCTTGCTGTCCTTGGCAATGGACAGAAAATGTAACAACAGTATCCTTTTTCTTCTGTAGGGGAATGAGATCCTGAAAAATGCAGTCTTTTTTTCCCGAAGGAAGAGCAGTGTGCCAGTAGTCTAGCAGTAGTTACGGTGCTTAAATGGGAGGGGATTCATATGAATCCTTGTCCCTGTTACAAGGAATCTTTATGTATTTTACATTGGACAGCATTAAACAAAATAAACAAAAAAGGAGGAAAACCCCCACATCTTGGGAGCAGGGGCAGAGACCAGAAGCCACTTTGTTCTTTGGTCACTACAACCAGCATAGTTGGTTCCTGTACTCCATGGGTACTGCTTGGCTTCCTGGTGATGCCAGCCACTTGAATCCAGCCTCGAGAGGGTGAGTGGAATTACTTGATCTGCTCTGATCTTCCTCAAGTTAATGCACAGAAAACTCAGTCTCCTGAGGATCAGGATATACAGAAAGGCTAAACTCCCTAGAGCTAGACTAAAGCTCAATTCATGCCTCTCATTTCTTAGGTAAATGCTCTACCACTAGTCCTAAAGACAGAGGGCTCACTCTCCAGTCAGATCTTGCTGATTTTTGTGAATCCCAGGGAGCAGGTTTCTTAATCTTTTCATTTGTACCCAACTCAAGTTGTCTACATGGGGCTGGATAACCCCATACACTGGCAGGTGGTGGGGGCTGACCCCAGAGCAGCTCTGGGGACAAGAGGCACGGTGGATCCTGGTGAGCAGATTGACCACGAGGTGGCAAAAGCCTCCTGCAGCAAAGACAGGCAGGAACCTCCTGGGCTACACTAGACAGAGCACTGTCAGCAGGCCAAGGAAGGTGATCCTTCCCCTCTGCTCAGCCCTGGTGAAATACATCTGGGATACTGTGCTGGGGCCTCTCAGTACCTGAGAGACATGGGCATGCTGGGATGGGTCCAGTGCAGGTCCACAGAGGAGATGAAGGAACTGAAGCTTCTGACATATGAAAAGAGGCTGTGAGATTTGGGATTTTTGAACCTGGAGAAGAGCATGTTCAGGGAATCTTACCAGCATGTATAAATACCTGATAGAGAGAAGCTCCAAGGCTCTTTTCAGTGATGCTCAGTGGCAGGGCAAGAGGCAATGGGCACAAATTGAAATACAGCAAATTTCACTTAAACATTAGGAAAAAGCCTTTTACTGTGAGTATGGTCAAACACTGGAGTAAATGTCCCAGAGGTGTTATCAAGTGAGGCTTAAGTTCCTCCCTACAAACTTCAGTCTTTCAGCTTTCCCTAACAGCTCTAGATTGTATCAACTGTCTATTTTCTACCACTAAGATGAATTATTTGTTTGGTGAACATGCATGATTGTCCTATTCCTCCTGCATTTCTCTCTTACTGCAAGTGAGAGCTAATTTTTCTGCTTGTTTTGAGAGTTTCTATGAAGTCTGTAATGTGTGTGCTCTTACTGATGGTTTGATGTGTAGAGTTAAGCAGGGCACTGCAGAGGGCACGTCCTGGTCTCAGCCAAGGGTGCTGGGCTGCTGGTGGGGAGCAAATGCTCACAGGGCAGGGCACTGGTGTCTGGCAGAGCATCAGCCCAAAGCAGGGCCCAGAGGGGCTCAGCATCCTTCAGCCACGTGGAACTCCAAGTCTTAGAACAACTCACTGAGCCTGCCTGGAACGCGTGTGCTTGCACCCACCACTGGGTGCTGGTTCCAAAAGCAGTGCTGTGATACAATACAACACCCAACACTACAGAAATGCACCAGGGCAGCACTGACAAACACCTATTACACCTGCCAGGTGGAGCATTCCTCTTGCATCAGAACTCCTCCAGTTTCTTCAGGCTTATGCTGGCATTTGGAGTCACTCTCAGCACTTGCTTTCAGTGGGGAAAAATTAAGGGAAAACAAAGTTGCATCTGTGCTGGGAGAGCTGTAGCCTGAGTGCATGGTACTGCATCAAACAGAGAGGTATTTCTGCCCTGCACATGATTTGGATCCAAACAGGCAGAAGAGAAAAGCTCTTGGTCTGCCAAGGCCAAAGCATGGGAGAAAAAACAAAATAAAAGAAGCCATGGAAAATAATTACAATCTCATATGATAAGCTTCTATTTTGTGTAGAGGAGATAAATGCTCCTTGTCATTGTTAAGAACCATTTATATCCTATAGCTTGGATATATACAAATATGGAATAATGAAAATAAGATTATAGTAATAGACTTTTACCCAAAATCTTCGCTTGACTCATAGCTTCTAATAAAATAAAGCACAGAAAAGAGGTAGGGTCTAAAATAAGTGTCACCCATCCAACAAGTACGATTTTTGAGATGAGCTCTATCTGTGATGGGCATACCTTGAACTTATACTAATTTCAGAATGTAATTATGCAACTCTACTGCCAGCTCCACAGCAGAAAGAGGTCCTGTAACAATGGATCAAATCTCTGTTGATCACAAACAGGTTTTTCTTTCAAATCCTAGACAATAACTGTATGAAAGAAAACAAACAATAACAATACAGCTCCCCCTGTCTGGGGAAAGTACAGAAAACAAATCGGGTTAACAAATTTGTCTCATATGCCACTGATTTATATCTGAAATACAGCAAAGCACATTTAGAAGGTAATTATGGAAAGATCTAGGCTATCTTGAAAGGCAGGCTGTATTATATTCAGGCAGACATTGTCATTCAGGAGAACAATGAGCAGAAATTACAAAGATAGTAAGTTATTTAGCACATAGGACACACATTTAGGAAGAAAATAGGAAATGACAGCTCTAATGGGAGGAAGCCTCTTCAAAAATTGACTCTTTATAATGTAAACATGACATTTTAAAATGTTCTATTGTATCCTACCCTGTTTACGCAGAACAATTAAAAGAGTGAGCAAGGCTGTGAGAGGATACAGGGGATGTGTGGGAGAGGCAGATGGCCATGTCTGCTGCAGTGAGAACAGGTTCGTCTAATTTTTTAGAGATCTTGTCTAGTAACAAGTTGCACATCAAAGAAGCTTCACAAGCTGTTGCTGTTACACTAAATACCATGTGACAAGATGCTTGAAAGAGACTGTTGTGTCTGGTGTACTAGAAAACATAAGGGACCATGGACGGAGCTTACATAATGAGACTGCATTTTCCAAATTACAAACTCTATTTTCTTTTCCCCAGTGCTATGACATTCTGGACTGTCAGCCTGGAGTTCAATAGGCTACTTCTATTATGACTTCTTAAAAAAAGTAGTTGGTGCTAAGGAGTACTGTTCTGCAGGTGATAATTGCCTGCAGTGAATAGGAGTGAAGCAGCAGCTCAGGCTGCACTGTCCTGCTGCCACCGACGCTGTCAAGCTGTTGTTCAGTCCCTGAGCACTTCCAGCCCCCAGCAAAGTGACAGTCTCACAGGGAGATAGCCTGGCCTGGCAATATTCCAAATAAGCACTTCGGGTGTTGCCACCCTCTTGGTGAGGGTAAAGGAATTTATATGATACAGACACAGACCATGTGGAGCCTGCTGGGTCTGAAGCTGGCAAACAGATGGTGGTCTAGTTTAGTGTTAGCATAGGCACAGCCATGCTGCCTCATGGGAACTAAATGATTTTACTATCCTTTATCTATGACTCCACTTCTCCAAAGGTTTCCACACAGTCTCCATAACAAAGTTGGACTCAGAGCAGTTGTTTTGTTCTCTGCCAGCAGTTTCATCCTTCACATCTAGATCTGAAACTGGCTTGTGCACTGGAAAGAGTGCCTCCTGCCTGGAATGTTAGGATAGGAGATAAAAGATACTATTTCTCCCTAAAAGTATTATTCTTCTATTATAAACAAGAATAAGGAAATAAACTTCACTATAATATGGAATTATGTTTTTCACAGAAAAAGTGTTTTATAGTGTTTGCAGATTGTGTTGTTGCTCACCAGAGCCTAATGAAAGGACAATAGAAATGAGTATTACAATGCAAAGAAAGACCAACTGGACATGGTTAAAAAACAGTACAGAAGGGGTAAATACCATCTAATTACAGCACTAAATAATTACAGTTTTGTAAGTGCCTGTCTCAAAGATTCTGACTTTGTGCTGAAGTGCTATTAAAATTCTCTCTACCACCAAATTCATCATACACAAATACACTCTTGGTGACCTCTGTGTGCTTAAAAGCTTTGCAGAACAGCATTGCCTAATTAATTACAAATTTATTTTTAAATAAGAAGACACTGGAATGGATTTTCTTTCCCCACTTAATGAGAGCTGTCTAAAGTCATATTTTTCTGATTAGGGTTTCAGCAAAAAGCTAGACTTCTGTCAGTATTTCAGAAATCTAATCTCTAAGACTGTGCCAGAAGCAGCAAGTCTACATGAGCATATTAAATGCACGGTGGGGAATAAAAGACTGCATCAAAAAATGCCTCAAATGGGAAGCACATTCTTTTAATTATTTCTACTTCAATACTCAAAAGACACTCTTTGAAGGGATATCCCTCAGTAAACTCAAGTGAACACCGTGGATATGTAGGACAGCTGCCATCAGCACAGCAGCTAAATGTAAATTTAGAATGTATATCTCATAAGGCTGACAATTAAAACCTGTGTTTATTAATAGTGGGTGTAATCCACATACATTGACATCAGTAAGAGAAATGAAAAACAGGTAATCTCTGAGCTCTGCAGCAGGGATTCAATCTCCAGGCTTCTGGGTGAAGATATTTTTCTCTCTAGTCTGTTCAGAAGGATTTTTTTTTTATTTTTCCACCAAAGGATACTATCTCATGCATCCTTTCCCTTTTGCTCTAGGCCATTTATTACCCTAATGGTGCTGTTCATGCTGCAAATCTCATTTGATGGTTCCTGGCTGGGAGGAAGTCAAAGTTTTATTTCTGACTTCAGTTGGTTTCCTTTGTTTACTAAAACAAAATATTGAAACTCTTGGGACACATTAAAATTAGCACAAGTCCCCACAATGCAATTGTCCTTTCTGCTCTCCAGAACATCTGCTTTGTGGAGCTGCTATTTTAAGAGACTGACTTTGTACAAGGCTTACACTTGACAGGTACATGTCTCTGGTGAATCCTATGCCTCAGTTTCATGAAAGATGCTACCCTCTTAATTCTGGCATCACTGAGGACATCACAAGGGCATTATCCTGCAGTCAGTGCTCTCCACCACAATGGTTGTAAGAATCAGTGAGTCTTTATGGGGATGCCCATGCAAAAATGTCTTTGAGCATTTATTTCCATGAATGCCACTCTGATGTTTTGTCACCTGGTTATCACAATTTCTGGGAAGCTCATGGTCTTGGCTGCCCTTATTGCCACAGCACAGGCAGAGAGGGGCTGAGGCTGTGCCCGTGATGAAGGCACAATACATTTATAAACACAGAATCACAGAATAAGCTGAGTTGGAAGGAACCCACAAGGATCATCGAGTCAGACTCCTGTCCCTGCCAGGACCATCCCCAAGACTCACATCATGTGCCCAAGAACATTGTCCAAACTCTTCTTAAACTCTGTCAGGCTGGTGCTGTGACCACTTCCCTGGGGAGCTGTTCCAGTGCCCAACCACCCTCTGGGTGAAGAACCCTTTTCTAAAATCCAACCTAAACCTCCCCCGACACAGCTCCAGGCCATTCCCTCGGGTCCTGTCACTGCTCACCACAGAGCAGGGATCAATGCCTGCCCCTCCTCTTCCCCTCATGAGGAAGTTGTAACTGCAATGAGGTCTCTCCTCTGTCTTCTCCAGGCTGAACAGACCAATTGACCTCAGCTGCTCCTCATACAGCTTCTCCTCAAGGCCCTTCACCTTTTTTTGTTGCCCTCCTTTGGACACTCTTTAATAGTTTAATGTCTTTCTTATATCGTGGTGACCCAAACTGCCCCCAGCACTCAAGGTGAGGCCACCCCAGTGCCGAGCAGAGCAGGACAATCCCCTCCCTTGCCCAGCTGGCCATGCTGTGCCTGATGCCCCCCAGGACAGGGTTGGCCCTCCTGGCTGCCAGGCACAGGCCCACGGGCAGCTTCCTGCATCCACGCTCAGCCCAAGCCGGATCGGGCACAGGGAAGGCTGCAGTGGCCAGGCTGCCCGCGCCCCTCCGAGCCATTGACACAGGTCTGCACGGTGGGGTAGTGAGGGGAGCCCTGGTGTGCAGACACTGAAGAAACAAACTTGGAGAATTTTCCTGACGCTGGATGAGCAGTTGCATTGGAACAAAAATTCTCTTGCATGTAAAATTTCCTGTCTTCCTAATGTCTTTGGATTGTTTCCAACAGAAGATTTGTCCCAGTTCAATTATCCATTTTCAGGGAAGTTTCCACTCCTTAGAGAAGCTGTATAGAGCATTTCTTTATGTCCTGGGTTCTACGTTTTTTTGGTTTTTTTTTTCAGTTGTTCAGCTGTTTTTTCCCCAATAATATGTCTGGAATCAGCTAATATATGAATTGCAAAATGTGTAGCTAATCAACAGGTTCTTTGCATTACCAAGGACTGTGTCTTTATGAGGTTTGAGTACTCAAAGTTTGCAAAGTTCGTTTGGCAAAGGATTAATAAAAGTAATGTTCAGATCTACCTGCTTATTTTCCCCAGGTAACTCTTTAAAAGATAAACAAGTTATGAGGGGGAAAGGGGAAATTTTAATTAAAATATAAACCACTGTAATGGTTGAAGTGGTGTGTTACTGTGGCTTCTTTTACAGAATGACTAAGGGGTTCAAAACCTAATTTTTGTGACATGAAGAGAGAATGTCACATGAATCATTCCTTGTCAGCATGCCTAGGAGCTGTACCAAACTAATCCATCATTGCTCCAATATTCAGAATGTCATTTTTCATAGTCCCTCATTTGAGGAAATTAATTGAAAATTAATTAGAATTAATTGAAAATTGATGTCATGTTTTACTGATCAGGAATGGAAGAACAAGGCAAAAACACCTTCTGCTTCTTCATCTGTTATCATCAATCCCAGCAATAAATAGAAATAGGTCAAAAATTGGTTTGCTATTTTTTTCCAGTTGGTTGAAAAATAGAGTATTAATTACTTATGCATAGAGTAATTACTCTGACTGTTGATCCAGCTGGTAATAGAAATGAAAGAAAGCAGTGAAAATCTTGTGTAGCACAGAATTTGCCTTTCAGGATGAGTAGTTTCAGAATTGCAGTGTTGGACCATGGAAAACCACAAGATTGCACTACACTGTATCTCCTTTCATAATGCCACATGAAATTGGAGGATAAAGCTTGGTAAGAAATATTTTTTAATCTGAACTTTATATCATGAACATGGTTTGGAACTTGCACATTGAGGAGACGAGTATGTGAACCAGAGATAAAGATACCAGATAAGATTAAAGAGACCAGAGTCCATCACAACATGTCTCACTTCCAGCTCCTTTTCCATCCCTTCAGCTGCCACTGCTTCTTGAATAAATCAGCGTAAGGACTGATCAAGGAACATCCTTGATTTTACATAGGTTAGTTGTTTTCAAAGAAAATATTTGCTAAGATTCCTGCAAATATAATCTTTCTGTATTAAAACTAAACTATTCCTAACTGGATGAGTAATCAAAGCTGCAAAATGCTTATGTTTGGTTAGCTAATCAGAGCTGCAAACTGCCTCGTTGCTTAGAGCTAGACATGCTTTCATGTTAAGCTGAATAATTAAAATGGACTATTTTCCTGTGCAAAATGAGATACTCGAGGCCTAATTTGCAAAATATTTTAGTATTAGCATCTTGAATCATCTGTGAAGGTAGAGAGGAAGAACTAAAGAGCCCTGTAAGTATCTAGGCTTTGTATTAGGATTTGTTTTCTGCCAGTGGAAGTTCAGCTTTTCAAAGTAATTGAAGCTGAAGGAAGATATCTCTTAAATGGTGGCTGTCTCAGAGATTCCATCTGTTTCAGCTAGGAAAGATTAAAAAAAAATCCACACAATTAGGTGCACCTGCTTCAGTCACAGTAAATATTAGAGTAATGGAGGACTTGGTAATTTTTGTCACCAGTGCCTGGTACTTGTGGGAATGCTTTTCAATTCCAAGCACTTCAGACACAAAACAGGGTCAGCAGGCAGGGTGAGTGTGCGTGGGGAAGGGACCCTTCAAAGCACTTCAATGCATCACCCAAGACCTGTAGGAGAAAGCATGCAACATCCAGATATGAAGTGACAGAAAACAGATATGAGCAGCATGGAAGGACAAAAACCCAACAAACCATCAACAGGCATCTGGGTCGGGACTTGAAAAGGCAGAAGTTTAATTCATTTTAAACTCAGATAATTAGCTAGATTTTTAGCCATGGTAATTTGGAGTGTAATTTGGGATGTTTTCCTGTCATCACTGCTGAACGTGAGCTTGAACAAAAACCTCTCTCTCTAAGAAAATAAAGGCAATCCATCTAAAGGAGCAAAGAGTACTTGGGTGCTGCAGCTCCTCTTCACTACGTTTAGCCAAGTACTAACTAAAGCAAAGGTACTCTTGTTTTCCACTCCGAATCCTATCTGAAAATCCCCTTGCATGTCAGAGGTGGCAGCACAGCTGACGGGGGGACAGAATTCCATCTGTGTGATGGTGCCTCTGCCCCTGTAACTGATTCCCCTCTCTGTGCTCAGTGTGCTCAGGGCCCTGTCCGGCCGCATTCACTCCCAGTGCTGCCTGTGCCAACAGCAAACGGTGCATTTCATGCAGGGAGGGCCAACTCCTGGGCCTAGGGATATCAAATCAAGTATTAAGTTTCTAAAATTTCCACAGACAGCCTGATTGCCAAGGCTGGTTATAGCCAATCTTCACCATCACCCTGTTTAGAACTCTCCTCCAGGTCCGTGCTGCCCAGCAGTCTGGTGTCCTTTCCATCCTCATGCAATTTCATGCTGTCTCTGCAACTCAGTCAGACTCCAGACTGGACACAGATTACACCTATGTGTATTTAAGTGTTTAGTTAATGATATGCACACTCTTTGGAACAAATTGTTCCTCACTTATTAAGAAGAGAGAAGTCAATCCTGTTTCATAGAAATTTCTTTGAGGCACTTCCTGACACTGGTGGAAAAGAAAAGTAGCTCTGACTAAAAATGTCAGAGCTTTGTCTCAGCTGTGGCATTACGAGGGTTTCTTTCCTCTTCTCAGTATCTTATTTTGGTAAAATTTATAGAAAACATACTTTGTAGAGTTCTTCATGTCACTGTTGAACTGTGGAAATCAATCAATGTAGAAAATCAAGCAAAAATGAAACTAATTTTTCATTTAGTAAGCATGTATGTTTTTTAATTCAGTTGAGAGCACAATCAAGCTGAGAGCATTCTTTACACTTTGTGAAAAAATATACATCTTCCAAAAATTCAGTGAGTAACAATTCTAAATGGCACTTGAATGCCATGGCATATCAAAGGATCAAAGATTTCCCTCACAGAGAATGAATAGCTGGTGTGCAACATACTAGACACAGTCTTTTGTGGTGTCACTGAGCATACCACAGAAAACACATGTATTTCCTTTTGTGGATAAAAAGCTGAAAAAAAAGGAGAGGATAAACCAGGCTGCCAAGATCCATCTTTTTTGATGTAGTGAAAACAAACCCCTGTCAACTAGAGTTTCTCCAAGTGTCACAGAAAGAAAGGTAATAGGTTTATTCCTACAGAGGTGATACTACTAGGACATAAAAGATCTCTCTTTTGTGCTACTTCTCAGGTTCAGCCTGATCTTTTTTCCCTTCTCCCCTCAAGTCTTTCTAGTAGCCCACTGCATGTACAAACCTCCTCAGGTAGACAAAAAGCAATCTCTCATGGGCTGGTTTGCTGCCCCTAAAGGCACGTGAAAACCACAAAAATTATGTCTCAGTTTTGACTCTCTTCAATATTTTGTTCTGTTCTGGCAGCAGAAAAGGGAAACTCTCTCCTACCAGAGAACTACCCCTTGGAATGAATGCTCACCTGGTGGTCTCTGAGCAAGGGTCTCTCAGGGCAGGACAGAGCTGGGAGGAACTTCCCTGCCTCAGCAGCAAATGGCAGCAGGGACAGGTCAGAATCCATGCAGGGAGAACAACACACTGAAAAGGAGAGCTTTCCAGAATAACTGCATTTTCAGATTTCAAATAAAACACTAAAAAATCCCCAAAGGTTCAAAATGTGCTGTTTGACTCCGCTCACAACAAAACTTTGCTGTGAGCTTCCAGGGCTTTCTAGGAGAATACCATCATCTCTTTTCAGCTACCTAACTGAGGAGCAATCATAAAGAAACACCTAAACCCCATCAGGAGAACCAAGGTGGGATGAAAATTCTCCTGCTTCCACTCAGCATAAATTTTAGCACGACTTCATTTATGGTGGAATTGAGTATTCTCCACAAAAGCAACTGCTTCACTAAGAAATGTTTAATACTGTAAATCAAAAAACTTTTTAAATGTAATTTATTGAGAAAGCAGAAAGCTTTATCTCTTGGCTTTTGTCAAACAGCCCTTCCTCTTTCTTTTATATACGTCTGCAGAGATGAACTCCAGAACTCATGTGTTAACAGTGCTGACCTATAGCCAGTTCCTTAGTGCTCCTTTAGCCTCATCCTAGAGAGGCTAAGTGTGTCTCTAAGTGAGTAAGTCTGAATCCTCTCCAGGAAGGAGAAACTCCAGGAGCTGCAAAGTGCTGTAATCTGGGATATGACCCTATGTTGGGTGTGTCTGGCATATGCCAGGGAAAAGGCAACCCATGTATCCATTTCTCCAGCTGACTCACAAGCTCACACTGCTCATCTCAGTCAACGCCAGGGCAGACTAAAAATATCAAGGTTTAGCATTTTCCTTTGGGATCACTTTTTAACCCTGCATCAATAGCATTTGAGCCCAAGGGAAAATCCAGCACAATACCATTTAGCATGAGCACTTGTAAAGATGGTTCGGAGTTCCCTCGTTTGCCTCACGACTGTCTCAAGGACAGAGACCGAGACCCTGAAGACCCCAAGAGACTGTGCATAAGGGTTTTGGCCTGGCTGGGGTGGATTCTTGCCAAGTGCTTGTTTGCAGGTGTGCCTGCTGGGACCAGCAGCATTCCTCAGGAAATTAAGGCGGCCACGGTACACTGCTTGGTGCTTGTTGGTGAAACCACAAAGGTACAGCCCCTTCCATATGCTGCACCTGCTGCACCTGCCTGCCACGGCAACGAGCCCCTCACAGTGGCCGTGGATTTCTCCACCTCTTGGCCAGCTGCCCCTCGCTTTGGAAAAGGAATATAAAAGTGACTCTCTAAGGAAACCTGCTTTGAGATCTCCCCACGGAAGAAGACACATCTATTGGTGACAGCCACGAGGACTCGTCTCTTCTGTTTGGTAGCTACTCCCATACCCTTCTTTTTCTTCTGTCTTGTGTTTCCCTTTTCCTCTCTCTCCCTCTATCGCATACCTGTGTTGTTAGCACTCAATAAAAGTGCAGAGCTGTGATTAAACTGAAGTCCCCTTTGTGTGTCTTTTGCACTCTGAGATCAATAAACGAACCATCACGACCCTCGCTTGTGACAGCGCTGTGGCCAAACAGGTGTCACCTGAGCCACCCCTGCCAGCAGAGGAAACCTGTCATGGTTTCACCTACCTGTGTTTAAAACCTTAAAATAAGAAGAAACAAGCAAGCTCTGCCAAGCAAGACACCAATTTCATGTTTATCAGCAAGCACCATAAATAAGTGGCTCTACATAAAGAGCAATCACTAAATCCTCTGGTTTAGGCAGCCAACTGGAAAGCAGTGTGAAGATATAATTCTTCCGAGGTGTTAATCCTCAGTAAGTGGTAGCTAAATCATTTCTATTTGTATGTAGAGCTAGGTGTACAGAATACTTTACAAATACATGAATCCTAAACAGCTGATGATGTAAAAGTCTGAACTTGCCAATACTTTCTGGCATGCAAATGAAAGCCAGACAAAATCCCTAGCAGCAAAAAGAAGTGAGATCCATATGGAGAACATGAATTGAACCAAATAATTGATTAATTATGTCGTATCTTTACAAGCAAGAACTTTCTACCCATATTGAATCTTGACCTATGTTTTCACACTCTTAACCTGAAAATTTCTAATGGATTTTGAGTCTTTAGTTTGTTGAGGAGATCACTGGGTTCATAAGTTCCTGGGATTCAGTGTCAACAAAGTAGCTCAAAAAATTAATCTGTCTAGTAATATCATGGGCAAAAAAATCAAAGTTGAAGCAACAAAGAATGTGTTTCAGTATCTCCACTCTCACTCAAATTTTCATTGACTGACCAAAGGACCTTGAATTTTGAGGGCATCACATTTTATGTTTTTTTTTCTCCCAACTTACTGCAGTCCCTGTTTGATGGTTTACAGTATGTGCCTGCCTTTCACGTGAAGCCAGATACATTCTTCTCTTGATCACAGTGAAATTCAGAAGGTGGTACAGACCCATGCTGTGACACTTTGCCTGGCTAGGAACTCCTCAGCCTGCCACACATGTTACCAAGCAGCTGGAATGGTAAAAAAAAAAGTAATTTAAAACAAACAAAAAAATAAAAAAACTTCAAACCAAACCAAAACTAAACAAAACAAGAAAAACAGGAGATGGCATCTGAACAGGATGACCACAGAGTGCATCTTTGCAAATAGAACAACTCAGAACTTGATGTAAAAGAATACAGGTGGAAAGGGAAGTCAGAATGGATATGCACAGTTATTTCATCTAAAGATAAATGCATCCCATAACCTCTCCCCAAGAGAAACAAAAGCATTAAAATGCCAGGTGATGTACATATATAAAAAAATGCTTCTGAAGACAAGTTATTGACAGTCACATCAGCAATGGGTTTGAGCAATGTGTTGAGACTAGAGCACATTCTTCACGTTCACCATTTAGGCACAAGTCTGTCCGGGCCAAATTGGAGTTGGCAGAGATGCTCAGCAAGAGCATCAACTCTCCATCATTTAACAGCAATCCTGATTAATCCAGGGAGTCCCAGTTGACTAGAGGTCAGCAAGGGTGACAGCCAGGGACAAAAAGGGTGGGAAAGAGGATCCAGGGAACTACAGGCCTGTCAGCCTGAGCTCAGTGCCAGAGAAAGTCATGGAGCAGATCATCTTGAGTGGCATCACATGGCACAACAGAACAACCAGGGGATCACACGCAGCTGGTGTAGGTTTGTGAGAGGCAGGTGCTGCTTGGCTAACCTGATCTCCTGGGACGAGGTGACCTGCTTGGTGGGTGAGGGAAAGGCTGTGGATTTTGTCTGCCTGGACTTTAGAAAAGCCTTTGACGCCATTTCTGATAGCACTCCCCTGGAAATCCAGCTGCTCATGGCTCGGACTTCTTCAGATTACTGGAGACATTGAATGCTGCTGGTTGTCAGTTAATTGATATCTGATTACATCTCCTTATAAGTTTAGCAATGCCACTCTCCAGTCTCACATGAATATGATGTGATTTTTAATATTCCTTCAGAGTAAATCTACACAAACAGTGTGATGCACTATGACTGTTTACTATGCCTGTTCCTTTCCTTTTCTTTCCTAGGAAAGCATAACATTAAGAAGTCCCACTCATGTGGGTTAGGGCATATAGGCCTTGCAAAGTCTCAGCCTAAGTGCAAAGAAACCACTACTGAGAAGCTTTGCTGGGGTGTTTATGTTCTGCTGTGGAGAATTTACCTTTGTGCAGTTTCCAGTGCATGTCATTCCTGATAAATGTTTGGTCTTCTGACAAAGACACAGAGGAAAGGAAGGAATCTTGTATACAAACTTGTAATTTTTTTTATGAAGATGGAAAGCCTGTATTTTGACTAAAAGTGATTGGTGTCTTGAAAGAATTCTTTTAATTACTCTGATTCAGTAATTAAAGAAGTTAATATTGATGTTGATACAATATTTTTAGAGGCTAAGGCAAAAAACCTGTAAACAGCAGGAAACATACTTAATATGTACAGTAGCTACAGAACAGCACAATATATAAAAATTACCAAGCTCATTTTAATCTTATGTGTATTTCAGTCTTAGCAGGAGCCCCAGCCTTTTTTTTAAGTCCTTTTAAAGGGTATCTTCTCTGAATTTTTAAGCTGGATGCTGGCTGAGCGTTTTGTCTTTCAAATGTTTTTTTATTGATTCAGCTGGTTTCTAAAAGCACCAGCATGAGAACATCTGAACCCCAGCACACTTACATATATCAAAGCTTAGAGTTATTAATTTCCCTAAGCAGTAGAGCCATTTGTAACCCACTGCCATATGGCTCTCTTCCCTCCTCATCTTCTGTGCACATTTGCATGCATATAAAAACATATGATACTCAATTTATTTAAAATACACCCTTGTCTTTCTCTGAATAATTTTCTCAGTTGGCAGTAATCATATACCCCGTTTCCACTCAATTTTAATAGGAAAAATTTAAAACAGCTTAAAAGACAATGTACCTTCCTTGGCCTGGCTTTTCAAGAATTTCACTGAATCTGGGCTCTGTGCTGTCATCACAGGAACTCTAACCCACACCACAGCTAAAGGCACAAAAGTTTCCACCATTAAGATAGAGCAAGAAGTGAAAGCCAGCTCAAAAGGGACATTAAAGCAACACAGCTTAGCCATGGCTCAAAAAACTGCACTGTTTCTCTTCGGACCAGACCTGCTCATACCTATCATGCTTCCTTTAAACTCATCTTCCCTTCAAACCCATTCCCAACATCTTTTAACCTTCACTCCCCTGCCCCTGGAAACATGTTTAGAGTTAACCTGTGCACGTAGATAAGGAAATCCTCCCGCAATCCCCCAGTGTGCAATTCAGCAGTTCCCTCTGGGCTGTTCAAGCACACGCCCATTGCCTGGGTGTGCCCGGGATGCACAGACCCATTGCCTGAAGGCCAGGAGGGCTCAGTTTTGCCTGGTTTTGGCTGGAATTGAGTTAATTTTCTTCCTAGTTGTTTGTGCTGTGGTTTGGATTTAGGGTGAGAATAATTTTAATAACACACTGATGCTTTAGTTGCTGATGAGCAGTGCTGACACTAAGGCAAGAACTTTTCAGCTTCTCACCCTACCCTGACATTAAGGAGGCTGGGGGTGCACAAAAAGCTGGGAGGGGACACAAGTGGGACAGCTGACCCCAAATGGCCAAAAGAATACTTCATATCATATGGTGTCATGCTCAGCATATAAATCAGGGGGAAATCTGGCAGAGGACCACTGCTCAGGAACTGGTTGGGCATTCAGTGAGTGGTAAGCAATTGCATTTTGCATCACTTGTTCTGCACAACAACAACAACATGTTGTTGTTGTTAATATTATTATTTTCTCTTCAGTTTCTGTATTATTAACCCATTTTAATCTTAACTCACACATTTTACTTCCTTTCCCCTAACTCTCTCCCCCATCCCGCTGGCAGTGGGGAGTGAGGGAGTGGCTGTGTGGTGTTCAGCTCCCTGCTCTGTTAAACCATGACAGCCACAAGCACACAAGGCAAACCCTGGCTGTGGTGTGTGGTTGTAACTGCCAGCACATGACAGTTTCCTCTAACTGAATGGCAGAGACACCCAGAGCTGGGCACAGCCCGGCAGGTTATAAGGAGAGCCAGAGCTGTGCCATTTGGTACCAGCACACAGCTGGCTACAAAGCAGCAGCCTAAAGCTGAAGGGCTCAGGGCTGCAGACAGCACAGCACTGGCTGCCTGTTTGCTCATGACAATGCACGAGGAACTGTGCACCCAAAAGCAGTTCCTTAGAGGAAATGAGAGATGGACAGATTGAGCTTTGGCCTGACCACTTTATTATATGTTTTATATCTCACATCCAACCAGACACAGTTCAGAGGAATATGCTGTGGGTATGGACACAGCTGGACATCACTGGTACAAACACATTATTGTTTTAATTCACACAGTCAGAATCTCTGCAGAGCTGTAAAGCAGGAGGGGTTGGGTTCTGCAGGATGCTTCTTCCTAGGCTGTAATCTTACTTTGGAACAATGAGGGCTGCTAAACTCAGAAAGTATCCAGAAGTGTTGGGATTTAAGCATCTGCACTCCTTTTGCATTGGTAGGTTGCTTTTAACAGGATACTTTTAAAGCACCATGAAGTTCTCCCACGTCCTCTCTGGCCTTGCTGACTTTGACCACTGCCAGTGCTTAGGAGGCAAAGCTCCACTTTCTTAGTCAGTATCACTTAAGACTGCAAAGTGAACTAGCTCTTATAGGTTTCAAGAAATTTAGTTCATATAATGAAGGCAGAATAACCAGCTGAAAACTAAATGAGAAGTGCTAATTATCTCCAGTTCTGAATTAATGTTCTCATATGTTTGCTTACAAATCTGTGAATAATTCCACCAGAAAATGTGAGTTGTGGGAATTCATTAATTGTAAATATTAATCAACTTGTAGTCAAAACCATGTAACTGATTTCTCTAATCACATTAGATATAGAAATGTATTTTCAAGAATCTACTGTGTGGTCTTTCCTTCCACAGCAGATACTGCATTCAGTCAGCAAGTGAAGTTATTTCTGTTATCATAGAAAACAGACAATGGAAAATAGTTTGAGATGGCAGGTAACTGAGTAAGAGCACCAAGCTGTGTAGATACATCAGATGTGTTCACACAGTGAAATGTGCTCACAGCTCCCTGTTTGGGCACCTGGACCTTCCAGTATGTTGAATTATATGGATCTCAGAGAGTGCAGCCATGCAAACAGACACAGTGAACCTATTAAAATAACCTGACTTCACTTTTCCCCACTTCCTAAGGGAACAGCTGGCAGTCTTACCAAGTTGCACGCTAATTTGTCCCTGAAACGCAACTGAATCAGTGACAGATATCCTGCTGTCCCCAAGGCATTAAGGGACACGAGGTTTCAACTTTGAGGATATTGCATCTTTCTTTATAGCACAGGAAAGCATTTCTAGGAGCAGAAAAAAACCATTATTGGTGTACTTCTCAGAAAAAAAAAAGTGAAAAACTAAAGCAGTCCAAGTTTTAGTTATTTTGGGGGGGGGTGG